>JAJOZX010000259.1:1272500-1375000 GCA_023014485.1 Bathynomus jamesi
TAAAATGACTACACTCGAGACTCGGAGGCTAAGGGGTGATCTAATCCAGGTTTTCAAAATTATGAATGGGTTCGATAACGTAGATAGAGATAGCTTTTTCGAAATATCTCATTATAATAGGACTAGAAATAACGGGTGTAAGTCGACAAGTAGAACGTGCGAGACAACAGTTGCCAAAAACTTTTTTACGCACAGAATAGTAAATAGCTGGAATAGTTTGCCGGTAGAAGTAATTAGTAGCACGTCTATAAACATGTTTAAAAATAGATTAGACGCATATGTTGATAGATTGGGTATAGTTTAAGGTAGTAAAATTAAGTCTTTGTGGTGATAGATCCCACAGCTCAACACAAGTGTTGTGGGATATAGGGAGGCAGCATCTTGGGTTAGGGGATACTCTCTGTCCTTACACACCTCATTTAAAGAGATTCCTCTGCCGAGCGGTGCTCCCCATAGTATTGTGAGGTATTGAAAAACTCATGATCTTCACTTGCCCCACAAACACCTTTAAATGGGAGACCCAAAATGAAAATGGGTGCACACACACATTTCTACATTACTGTACAGTCTTTACAGCCATACATACACTTTTCCTCCTAAGTATATATATATTGTAATGTATATGAACCTTACCTTGAACCTTATGAACCTTATGTTGTTTCGTGTGTTGGTCTCTCTTCACACGGAGGTCAAGCTGGTGGCCCCGTCTCTAGGTCGGCCTGGTGGAGGAGCGAGTTACTTTCTGCGCTCTCCATCGTACATAGCCAGGCACGCCCGGCTCATTTGGTACTGTCCTGAGCCGGCATCCAGTCTTTTCTTGAAGACTTCAACTTTGACCCCCGTTACGTTTCTGAGGTCCTTAGGAAGCTGGTTGAAAAGTCTTGGCCCCCTGACAACCAAGCTATTTTCCTTCAGGGTTGAGGAGGTCCTCTGTCGTGCTTTTAATTTGGGAACACTACACATTCTGCCTTTCCTATTTTCCAGTGTTGTTTGAATGGTAATTGGGTTTAGTTTTAGGTTTGGTACCAGTTTTTCGATCATTTTCCATATGTAGATTATGATGTACCTCTCTCTTCTCTTCCAGTGAGTACAGATTTAGTTTACGTAGTCTTTCCCAGTAGTGAGTTCTTGCAGCATCAATCTTGGCTGTGAAATGCCTTTGCGTTTCTTCTAGTTTATTAGTTTCTTCCTTTTTATATGGGGACGTCAAAACTGAGCAGTATTCAAGTTTTGGTATAATCAGTGTTTTTAGCAGGGGAATCATTACTGTCCTGTCCCTTCTCTTGAACGTTCTTAGAACCTGTCCGGCGACTCTTTTTGCTTTATTTATCGCTATCTGATTTTGTGTTTCGAATTTCGCATCATCTGTCATTATTATCCCGAGATCAATCGCTTTCATGCTTCTCTGAATTTCCTGTCTATCTGGAGCATAATATGCAGTCTGTTGTAAATTTTGACTTGGTCCGCAATCGATATGGACCGTGACTTATTTTTCGTTGGCAAGGTACTGGTATTGATGGATACCGTATGAAATTGACTGGATTCTTTGGATCTGATATATTTGCATGTCGGTTATAAATAGATATAGAGTGTAACATATTTGTGGATAGTAGTGTAGTATGACTTGATCCTCTGGATCCAGAGACTATCTTTAGTTTTAAATCGATAATTAATTAGTTTTAAATCGATAATTAATTAGTTTTAAATTGATAATTATTTAGTTTTGCAAAAATTAGTCGTTGCCAATGTACAGACAGTTGTTACATAAATTTCTTATGTTCTTGTGGTTCGGAACCCACGTAAAATTGTAGGTCCCCTCCGCCACCACGGAGGACATACACACAATTACGAACATAGTTAGGTAGACCAGCCATGAGTGGATCCTAGGGTCTTTCTTGGTCTGGAACATTATAACATTATAACATATATATATATATATATATATATATATATAATATATATATATATATATATATATATTATATATATATACACACACACACACTGTATATATATAGCAGGGCGGCTTCTTAATGAATGCAATGCATGCAATGCATGCGTAAATAAAATACTCAATGAATTTAAAATTATTATTTAAGTTAAAAAAATAAAGTTAAAATTATTATTAATATTATTAATATAATATTGGTTCTATCCTCGGTTACTACATAACTCATAAGAATACCATAAAAGACAAAATACAGCTTATCTAATATGTACTACTCTGTAATGCATGTGACTGCATGCATAAGTAAAATTACCACGAGCCGCCACTGATATATATATATATATATATATATATATATATATATAGTGATGTAGGTCACATCCGCATCCGCATCCGCGGAACATCCGCACATTTTCTCGCATCCGCATCTGCATCCGCACTTTGGACTGCGGATGTCGTGCGGATGTGGACCGTTGAGATAAAACGTCATTAATAAGCGGAAATTATCAAATTCTACTATAATAATAGAACTAGTTCATTGTGCGCAAAAGTGATGCAAGCGACAAGACGAGAGGCTGTTCTTGTATGAAGTTACTCTCTTGCAACCTACTTAGATCCACGTTACAAAGCTAAGTTATTTTCACCTAGTACATTAGAACGAGTTAAATCATCACTTGGCAAAGCAGTTGAAGAGCTTCAATCTCTTGAATCTGTCGCTTCGCCACCCACCAAAAGAATAAAAGTTTCAGTGACAGAACCAACACCTTCAACAAGCAAATCTATCACAGAATCTCTCTCTCAGTTTCTTGAGTCAAGCAGCGATGACGAGACCTACGCGATGTCAAAAGATGTAGTAAAAATGATCGAGAGCTATCACCAAGAAAAACGCCTGGCTGCATGTGACAATCCTATTAGTTGGTGGAAAAATACGCAGAATATCTATCCATACTTGAGTAAACTTGCAAGGAAACATTTAGCACGTCCTCCAACAAGCGTACCAAGCGAGAGATTATTTAGCAGTGCTGGATTAATACAGGGTGGGGCACGGGAACCAAGTGTTTTTGGAATAATCAGGAAAATGATATTTATTTTTGTAAAGAAAATATATTGGTAGAACAACATTCGTAAGAACATAGCATTTCATGTCATAATAATCATGTACCGAAAATTATATCTGGCATATGATGTCCTTGGCCGTTGACGCATTGTTGAAGGCGTTTACGAAAATTGGCCTCCACTCTTCCCAGCAGGTCTCTGTTGATTTGGATGATTTGTTGACGGATCGCTTCCTTCAATGCATCTAATGTACGGGGCTTGTCCTCGTAGACACGTGACTTGAGGTACCCCCATAGAAAGAAGCCACATGTGGACAAGTCAGGGGACCGAGGGGGCCATGCAATGTCACCAAATCTCGAAATGAGATGGTTGGGAAACAGGGGGCGAAGAACAGCCATTGACGCTCTGGCGGTGTGTGGCGTGGCCCCATCTTGCTGAAACCACAAATGTCGACGAGCAATACGCCTTCTTCGTAACTCAGGGATGAAAAAGGTGTTCACCATCTCAATGTAACGCCCAGATGTTATGGTAACGGTAACCCCATTTTGTTCGAAGAAATAGGGACCGATGACGCCAAACTTTCCCACCGCGCACCAAACTGTAACCTTAGGGCTATGCAGCGGTTTTTCATGGAGTTGTCGCGGATTTTCAGCAGCCCAATACCGACAGTTTTGATTGTTGACGGCCCCATTAAGGTGGAAATGGGCTTCATCACTCATTACCACCATCATGTTTTCATTCTGCTCATAAAGTGCAAGCATTTCCTGTGCAAAATTCAGTCGTTGGGGGCAATCGTTTACATTCAATTCCTGCACCATCGCTAACTTGTATGGGTGAAAATGTAATTCTTCATGCAAAATCCGTCTAACAGTACGATTGCTGATTCCGAGTGCAGCTGAATGTCTCCGAGCAGAGCGGCCTGGGCTTTGCAACATCGCTTGTCTGACCCTTTCAACGTTCTCTGGAGTACGCACAGTGCGTTGCGGCCCCTTCGGTTTTGTTTTCATTATTGAGCCTCCTGTTCGAAGATTGTTAACCCAACGTAAGATTGTGTCACGAGCGGGAACAGAGTCATTACGATGAATGTTGAATCTGCGGCGAAACGCACGCTGAACTGCTGTCACTGACTCGCCACTCCTAACAAAATGATCATACGCGAACATGGGGTGTTCTAACGTCCACTGCTCCATGATGGCACCTGAAAGATAAAGGTGAGTGTTAGTTAAAGTTAAATGCTATGAACCCAGGAATGGAATGCTACCTACCGCACGCCCCTCCCATTCCTAATGGCCGATTACTAGCTATTCAAAAAACACTTGATTCCCGTGCCCCACCCTATATATGATGAAAAGAGAAACAGACTGGCAGCAGAAAAGGCAGAAAAATTAATGTTCCTTAAGCATAACCTTCCTATAATTAAGTTTGAATATTAAACGATGAACATCTTAGTTTACTTTATTTTAATTACTCATTTATAAATATGCCTAATAAAAACTTTAAACTTAATATAAATAGTTATCAAGCTAATTAAAGATCTCTTTCTATAAGGATGGAGGTTGGGGAAAGAGGTCGGGTAACACAATTATGGTTTCTAATTGTGGCTGAAACTCAACAAAATATGACGAATTTATTTGCAGACGAATTCACTAATTGATTTCTATATTAGATAGATGCTTGCTATTATTTTATATGTTCAGGGAAAAGTACAGCAATTATTGTACAATTAATCAATTATACTACATTATAGCTACAGCTCTCTCTATATAATAACTTATTATATACGTTAAACACAACAAATCTCGAATATATCCTAAAAAATAACGAAAATGTAGACATCCGCATCCGCATCCGCGGATGTTGAAATCAAACATCCTCATCCGCATCCGCGGATGTGAAAAAAATGACATCCGCTACATCACTAATATATATATATATATATAATATATATACACACTCGTATACACATATTGAGGAAAGAAGCCTGGTGAAGTAGTGAGTTGGTTTCTTGTGCTCTCCACCTCACATTGCCAGGTACGCCTGGCTCATCGGGGATTGTTCTGACCAGGTGTCTAATCTTCTTTTGAAGATGTGCACCGCAACTCCCTTCGTGTTTCTTAGGTCTTTGGGCAGCTGATTAAACAGTTTTGGTCCTCTCACCACAAAACTATTTTCTTTCAGGGTTCAGGATGTTCCCTGTCTCGCCTTTAATTTGGAAATACGACACAGTCTACCGTTTCTACTTTCCACCGTTGTTTGGGGAGTTATAGGGTTCAGAGTAAGATTAGGGACTAGTTTCCCAATTATTTTCCAAGTGTAAATAATGGTGTATCTCTTCTCCTTTCCAGTGAATATAGGTCTAGTTCTCGTAACCTTATATATATATATATATATATATATATATATATATTATTATATATATATATACACACACTCGTATTATGAAAATCTATATATATTATGAGAATCTATATCAACAAATATGACGACAACATTAAAAGACAATACACATATTGAGGAAAGAAGCAAATTTGGCGCCTTTAACTCCAAGACTATAAATTGGGAAGCAATCAGATCGCACATGGCTCAAATAGAATGGAGAGCAGTTTTAGAGAATAAAACAACTGAAGAAATGCTAACAATCTTGGAAGAAAAAACACTGAGAATTTTAGAAAAATATGCTCCGAAATCACAGCCAAAAGGAAAGAGAAGCTGGCTAGAGAGGCAAAAGAGAAGAATATTCCGCAAAAGAAAGAGAGTGGAGGCGAAGTTAACCCTTTAACGCCGGAATTGTTTGTAGGGATAACTTGTGAATGCGTATATTTGAAAGGTTACCAATATGTAGCGTCGTCCTTTTAGGGTTAAAGAAGAAAAATAATGAACTAACCGACGATCCAAAAGAAATATCTGAAATATTCAGAGCCCAGTATGAATCAGTTTTCAGTACCCCAAAAAGCGACAAAGCGATACCTGACATAGATGCATTCTTTGAAGAAAAATTGCAAGGAGAGTATATAACAGACTTTGATTTTACCCCAGAAGATGTAGCGAGAGCTATAGGACAAATGAAATCACATTCAGCTGCAGGTCCGGACAAATGGAACGCATTATTGTTTAAAAACTGTAAAAATGAAATAGCTACACCTTTTTATGGATATGGAGAAGATCCCTAAACACTGGGGAAATACCGAGCATCTTGAAAACAGCAAACATTGTCCCTATATATAAAGGAGGGCACAGATCTCAAGCAAAGAACTAATACCAATGACATTGACGTCCTACCTCACCGAAATATTTGAAAGAACAGTTAGAGAAAAAATTTATGATTTCTTGGAGACATTGGAAAGATTCAACAAAAATCAGCACGGATTCCGATCAGATAGATCATGCCTATCACAACTAATAGAACGCTACAATGATATCCTGGATGCACTGGAAGGCAATGACAACTACGATGTCATATACACAGATTTTGCTAAAGCTTTCGACAAATGTGATCACGGTATAATAGCACATAAAATGAAATATATGGGAATAACAGGCAAAGTGGGAAAATTGATCTACAACTTCCTCAGAGAACGTGTACAGGTCGTCAAAATTCAATTGGAAGTACGCAGCTCACTACCACAAGAGACAGTACTGGCCCCGCTCCTATTCATTATCATGCTAACTGACATAGACAGCGGAGTAAACAGCAACAGTATAGTAACATCCCTTGCAGACGATACAAAGATCAGCAGAAAAATCAGCGATGCAAACGAAGTAGAGGCCTTGCAGAGGGACACGAACAAAATATACAAATGGTCAGAAGACAACATGACATTTAACACCGAGAAATTTCAGCTCTTGAGATATGGTAGAAATGAGGAACTTAAAGAGACAGCATATTATGCTCCAAATAGACAGGAAATTCAGAGAAGCACGAAAGCGATCGCTCAGGGGGTAATAATGACCGATGATGCCAAATTCGAAACACAAAATCAGATAGCGATAAATAAAGCAAAAGGAGTAGCGGGACAGGTACTAAGAACGTTCAAAAGAAGGGACAGGACAGTAATGATTCCCCTGCTAAAAACACTGATTATACCAAAACTTGATACTGCTCAGTTTTCACGTCCCCATATAAAAAGGAAGAAACTAATAAACTAGAAGAAACGCAGACACATTTCACAGCAAAGATTGATGGCTGCAAAGAGCTCAACTACTGGGAAAGACTGCGTAAACTAAATCTGTACTCCCTGGAAAGAAGAAGAGAGAGGTACACGTACACCATAATCTATATATGGAAAATTATCGAAAAACTGGTACCAAACCTAAAACTAAACCCAATTACCATTCAAACAACACTGGAAAATAGGAAAGGCAGGATGTGTAATGTAGTGTTCCCAAATTAAAGGCACAACAAGGGACCTCCTCAACACTGAAGGAAAATAGCTTCGTTGTCAGGAGGCGAAGACTTTTTAACCAGCTTTCAAAGGACCTCAGAAAGATGCCTACTCAGGTCGGTACCAGATGAGCCGGGTGTAACTGGCTATGTACTGTGGATAACGCAAGAAAGCAACTCACTCCTCTACTAAGCCAGACCTAGAGGCGGGGCCACCAGCTTGACCTTCGTGTGAAAAGAGACTAACGCACGGAACAGCAACAAGGTATATATGGATCTTGTGGGTTATAATAACCCATCATTTACTTCATTTTTTCATATAATACAACAACTCACAAGATCCGGTTTTTCTTATGTAAAATTTAAATCTGAATCTATTTTCTTCTATGGTATTTCTTGTGCAAATTGATATTAACAGAAATATAAGCAATTTTTGGATCGATTAAAATCGATTGAAATAGTATGGTGGTAATTATTCGTTTTACCTCTGTGGTCGATTTTTATATGAGGATAGGTTTTTCTGGTGTATTTTGGTGTGTTTTATTCAAATCTGACCTTCATTTTTTGTGCAAATGAATTATTGAATGCCCTGTTAGGTCAACTGTACGCCCTTGATGATTGGTTAGGTTGTCGTGATATTTTTGTTAGTTGGATTGAGTCGTGATATTTTCATTAAAACTGACGAAAATATCACGACAACCAAACCAATCATCAAGGGCGTACAGTTGACCTAACCTGGCATTCAATAAATCATTTGCACAAGAAATGAAGGTCAGATTTGAATAAAACGCAGGGTACCCATTTATCGACCAACCACTTTCTTTACTATGTGGAAGGATGAACAGCTGGGTTTTGCTGCGGCCCGGCTGCCGCTACCGGGTCTCGATCCCGGGGCCGATGGATTCGTAGTCAGCTACGCTAACCATTACACCACCGAGGCGCATATATATACTCAGTGTATATATAAGTTAAACGGGATAAACTTTAGATATCAGGGTAAAACAGCATAAATAGCCTACACGTGTAGAACAGCAAATAATGCAAATAACGATATACACTGATGTTTTGTAATTATAGTATCAGGTGGGAGAGTTCTAAAACGCTCGTTAAAAACAAATATAATTGAAAGAATATTCTTGAATACGCATTTATTAACTTCAAAAACAATACAAAAATACAATAGTTTAAAATTTATTGTGCTTTTAATGAACGAATTATATATTTTATATATATATATACACACATGGTATATATATTATATATATATATATATAAAACCTTTGGTTAGCTTCCACCCGAATTGTTCATTCTGACGAAGGTCAAGCTTTTCACTCCACCTTAGACCCACAGTTTAACGTGGAATCCGAACCATCGGGTCTCGAACCCGGGGCCGATGGTTTCGTAGTCAGCGACGCTAACCACTACACCACCGAGGCGCCTTGGTATATATAAGTGAAAAGAAGGACCAATACAACAGCAAATATTTTCGTTTATTTTTTGTACTTCGGACGTTTCGACAAATCTTTTGTCATCATCAGTGAATTATAACTTTTAAAACCTTAAAACAAAAATAAGAATAAATAATTAAAATTACAGCAATACAAAGGAAAATTAAAATCATTAAAATTAAATGAAATTAAATTAAAATTACCTCAACTGGTAAATACACAATGATTACGTGAACCTCCATATTCGGCAAATACTGAGAGAAAACTGTATGAATGTCAGTTACATTGGAAGGCACTATATATATCTATGAAAGTAGGTTGGTTAGTTAGAAGAGCTGTAATTTGTAAGATGAACTATTGTTGTTAATGGAGGGTTTGTTTCTATAGATGTACAAAGGTTCTAAAATTCAGAGTTCTGTAAGGTTCTTAGAATTTCGAACTGAGTTTTGTGAAGTGGATGGTTGTTATCATTTGTATGGTTTCTAATTGCGGATTGTGGTGGGCTACTGAGGGGACGGTTGGTAGCCCACCACAATCCGCAATTAGAAACCATAGTATTCCCTCCTTCACCAAATCCTGCAAATGAGGCGGGATGTGCAGAGGGATCGACCGCAGGTCCCTGAACCGTCGTTCGAACTCAGACAAAGTAATATATATATATATATATATATATATATATATATATATATATATATATATATATATATATATATATCTTTTAATGTCTTGAAACAAGCCAAAAGGGTTCAACTTCCACGCGGGCAACGCCGTGTCGCTCCGCTAGTATTTTGATAATACCACAAAAATATTTATTTAAAATTTGTATTTATATTATTATTTAATTAAAAATATGATGCCAAAATGCTTTAATGTTAGTTCATAGTAAATAAATTGCAACATATAAATTGAACTTTGAAAGACTTTTATACTAAACTAAAAACACATTTATGTTAAGCTAAAAATTCCTTTAGAAACTTGAAAGTCTTTAATTTTTATTTAGTTGCGCCTCTACCCATTTGGTCGACAAAACATAACATCGACGCTAAAATGCTAACTTAACGTAACATAACGTATGCTAACCAACCCAACCTAAAATAACTTATATTTTACGTGAAGTCGATCAGGTGTCGTTAGCTCGATTTAGCTTTGATGATGTTCACATTATAAGTGAACGAAACGTTAGCATAATAGGAATATGAACATAACGATGCGCTCGCTACTCTCGGATCGAAAACTCATGAAGAAAGATCTAGAATACCACGGATGCTTTCTCTTTGGCTTTGCAACGTAAAAATTATATTAATCCCAGGAAAAGACCATTTTTCCATCCTTCTATATAATTTTTTTTATTTCTGCATAGGCCTATTTAAATTCTGAAGTATCCATAAAACCTATTTTTATCAATATTTTAATAAAATCTACAAAATATATTAGCCCTACAACTTAACCATACTACAATAACATACAACATTTAAAAAATGAGCCCTGTAGATTGAACGATAGCATTACTCTACAGTATATAGTTACCCCAAGTAGGAGCACTTGGTTACGAGTAAACGTCTGGTATATAACTATGGTGTCTATTTTTTGCTTTTTCTCAAAATTTCTGAATCAGAATTATAAATCTTAGAAGTAAATTTTTCAATAATATAAACACTATATCAACCGTTCTACAGGAAAATATTTTAAAAGAAAAATTGGTGAATGACATTTTTACCATACGTGAACGGTCTTTTTTTCAAGACGTCTGCGCGATTTCATTTTGTTACGTGTTCTTTTTCTTCAGCATATCATAGGAAAATTATTCTTTTATAAGTCATACTCATTTAACCTCCCCCACCCACCAAAAAAATCGCCAACATAATTTCAGTAAAAGTTTCTGTGAATAAAAAAAAAATTCCTTGAATAGTCTACCGTGATATATATATATATATATATATATATATATATATATAATATATATATACATATATATACATATATATACATATATAATATATATATATATAACACACAGAGTTGTGTTAGCAGACTTGTTGCAAAGTTTAAGGAAACAGGATCCATAGAATATAAACCACGCAGTGGACCTTCAAGGAGGTCCACTGACGATGATATAGCGATTGCTATCCTGGCTCATTTTAACAGAAGTCCAACATGGTTCCAGCAAGACGGCGCTCCTGCACAATGTGTAGTTGTATTATTTGTAATTTTTCCAATTTATATTTATTTTTATTTCTTTATTGTTTTGTGACCAACGGATCTTTCAGACAATAATTATAAAAACCGCTGGTAATTTGTCCCTTATGCATATATATATAATATATATATATATATATATATATATATATATATTCCTTATATATTGTGTTTATATTTCGTATATATACCTTATATATGTTGTATATATTTTTATAGTTCCTTATATATCATCTAGGCATCATTTTGTTTTCCAATTTATATTTACTTGTACTTTTTTTATTCGATTTTTTTTTATATAAATTTATGCGCGCCTTTTACAATTTATTTTTCATTTTATTTTTTTTGTTTATTTCTGTATTTCTTTGTGACATATATATCATTTTGGCATCATCTATTAAATTGATTGTAAAAAAATTTCCTTTTGAGCTTGAATTTGTAGACTCCACTTACAGTTTTTGGTTTTTTATTTGTTGGTTTATTTCTTTATGATTATTTCGGCTGTGACGTATATATCACCAAGGCATTATTTTGTAATTTTTCCAATTTATATTTATATTTATTTTTATTTCTTTATTCTTTTGTGACCTGTTTACCATTCAGACAATAACTGTAAAAAATTGGCTGGAAACAAGCCATTTGAATTTATGTTGAATTTCGGGCAAAGTGCTAAAAGTGTCATTTTTCCATACAAATGTGTTTGCTCCTCCCACAATTTTTTTCTATACTTACGATATATATATATATATGAGTGGCCCTCGTGTGTGTATATATATATATATATATATATATATATATATAGTGCAAACCCACAAGGAAAAAGAAAAATGATTCCAAGGCCTTTCGTGTATCCAGAAGTACACCTCGTCAGGGAATTAATGGTGGAGGCAAGATGACCAAAAATATATACAACGGGACAGAAAGACAAAAAGATTAACACAAGATTAACAAGAGTTGATTAGAGGCAAAAGGTATTTTAACAGGATATTGTCAATTTTATACATTCCCGCACTGTTATTGAAACTATTTTTAAAATGGATAAATGCACATTCTAGAATATTCCTTTCGATTATATCTCTGTTTTTAACGAGCTTTAGAACTATCCCACTTAATATTATGATTACATCTATACATATGGTTAAACAATGCATTAGAATTATTTGCTGTTCTATTCGCATATATATGCTGTTTTACCCTAATATCTAACGTTTCACCCGTTTGGCCTATATATACTAAGTCACATTGTGTACATCCGATCGAATACACACAACCAACCAGATTATCCGGGCTATTCTTTATTAAGCGTGATTTAACAGTATTATTATACTTAAAGACTACATTGATACCAATTGCTTTTAGTAAAGTCGTAAGATCTTGAAAATTTACTTGGTAAGGTAAGCTCAGGATATTTTTACACTCAAATTCCTTTACAGTTACACTATTATAATACCTATTCTTGGCTTTCCTAAGACAGTTATCTAAAAATGAAATAGGGTAACATAATTTAGTACCAATATTCATGATATTGCATAAATCGGAATCTAAAAATTCAGGACTGACAACTCTCAATGCTCTAAGAAACATAGCAGAAAAAATAGAAGATTTAATCGCGGGATGATGGTCGGAATAAAAATGCACATAAGATTTATTATTAGTAAGCTTACGATAAACTTCAAATTTGAACTGATTAAAGCATCACCGTTTGGTGACACCAAAAGAATTATTTTAAAGAAATGTATTAATATAGCCCGCATCGAAGTGAAGAACGCCTTCAGAGAGTCCGAAGTAAGAAAAAATATGTTTTTTCCACCATCCCTGTTGCCTGGAAAAGCACACTTTTGGACGATCTTTATAACAACTTATGTAGAAGATGCAGAACTCAGAAAAAAAAATTAAACAATAGACTGGAGGATTTAATTCATAATAGTTACTGGACTGAAAAAAGTTATTTTAGTAATATTGTTAACTTGTCCCATAAGCTACACTTCAATATGAAATGTGCGTTAGGTTATGGCTTAGGAATCTCTGTCCCCAAAAAGCCTAGCAGTTTACTGATTGCTAAGTCTTTTATTAATTTTGAAAAACATAGTAATATATCCGAAAGTGAGGTGACTTTAGCCAAAGGTTTTGTGTATAGTGCTTTTAATACAAGGTATGAATCGAACTATCCCTTGAGGTTTGAAGAAGCCCTAAAAAAATAACGATTCATTACATATTACTAAAGCGGACAAATCTAATTTGATCGTCATCACGGACAAAAACAATTACATTGAAAAGATGAATACGTTATTGAGTGACCGTGATACGTACAAACCTCTAAACAGAGACCCACTGGAGAATGTTAATAAAATGTTTAACAGAAAATTAAGAGAAATATTAAAAAAATAACTATAATGGGCTTTCTAAGCAGTTTCTTACTATTAATCCGTCACTACCGTATTTGTACGGTTTAGTAAAAACACAAAGTTAATAATCCCATGAGGCCTATTGTTAGCTCAGTACCTTGTTTGGTACAGGTATATGGATGATATTTTATGCCTTTGGCTTAATAATTTGGATGTTGACTTATTTCTTGGTAGGCTCAACATTTAGTCCCATCTATTAAGTTCACGGTTGAAAAAGAAAATGACGGAAGCTTATCTTTTCTGGACCTAAATATTCGGAGATGCTTTAATCAGTTCAAATTTGAAGTTTATCGTAAGCTTACTAATAATAAATCTTATGTGCATTTTTATTCTGACCATCATCCCTCGATTAAATCCTCAATTTTCTCTGCTATGTTTCTTACAGCATTGAGAGTTGTCAGTCCTGAATTTTTAGATTCCGAGTTATGCAATATCATGAATATTGGTACTAAATTATATTACCCTATTTCATTTTTAGATAACTGCTTTTAAGTATAATAATACTGTTAAATCACGCTTAATAAAGAATAGCCCGGATAATCTAGTTGGTTGTGTGTATTTGATCGGATGTACACAATGTGACTTAGTATATATCGGCCAAACGGGTGAAACGTTAGATATTAGGGTAAAACAGCATATATATGCGAATAGAACAGCAAATAATTCTAATGCATTGTTTAACCATATGTATAGATGTAATCATAATATTAAGTGGGATAGTTCTAAAGCTCTCGTTAAAAAGACAGATATACTTGAAAGGAATATTCTAGAATGTGCATTTATCCATTTTAAAAATAATTTCAATGTCAGTGCGGAAATGTATAAATTGACAATATCCTGTTAAAATACCTTTTGCTTCTAATCAACTCTTGTTAATCTTGTGTTAATCTTTTTGTTTTTCTGTCCCGTTGTATATATTTTTGGTCATCTTGCCTCCACCCTTCATTCCCTGACGAGGTGTACTTCTGAATACACGAAAGGCCTTGAAATCATTTTACTTTTTCCTTGTGGGTTTGCATCATGCATTCATTTCACGTGTCTAATTGTGAAATTCATCCCATATATATAATATGTAATGTATGTATACACATATATATATATATATATATATATATATGTGTGTGTGTATACATTATATATAATATATACACATATATATATATATGAAAATTATTTCACGAAAGTGACACGTGAAAAATATTTATGATATAAAACCACGAAGGGAAAAGAAACACAAAGTGGTGCTCCAGCGCGCGCTTTCGTCTAATGACATCCTCAGGAACACTGGAGTGAAAGGAGAGTTCAAGACAATATATAGGTTACAAAAATATATATATATATATATATATATATATATATATATATATATATATATACTGCTTTTAAGTATAATAATACTGTTAAATCACGCTTAATAAAGAATAGCCCGGATAATCTGGTTGGTTGTGTGTATTCGATCGGATGTACACAATGTGACTTAGTATATATAGGCCAAACGGGTGAAACGTTAGATATTAGGGTAAAACAGCATATATATGCGAATAGAACAGCAAATAATTCTAATGCATTGTTTAACCATATGTATAGATGTAATCATAATATTAAGTGGGATAGTTCTAAAGCTCGTTAAAAACAGAGATATAATCGAAAGGAATATTCTAGAATGTGCATTTATCCATTTTAAAAATAGTTTCAATAACAGTGCGGGAATGTATAAAATTGACAATATCCTGTTAAAATACCTTTTGCCTCTAATCAACTCTTGTTAATCTTGTGTTAATCTTTTTGTCTTTCTGTCCCGTTGTATATATTTTTGGTCATCTTGCCTCCACCATTAATTCCCTGACGAGGTGTACTTCTGGATACACGAAAGGCCTTGGAATCATTTTTCTTTTTCCTTGTGGGTTTGCACTATATATATATATATATATATATATATATATATATATATACACACGAGGGCCACTCAATACATTTTGCCCCACCTTTTTTTTTTTCTTTCTAAGTTTCCTTGTAAGTTCCAGAAATTTTGTACACGAGTAATTGCATACTTTTTTTACAAGTTTCTATTTTTCCACAGTCTTCTTCCTTTTCTACGACTTTCCTCCACCTCGAAACAAGGGTCTTTATTTCTTACTGGTGAAAGTAAGTCCGCTGGGTTCCGCTGGAGCCACCTTTTAATCTCCTCAACAACCTCATTGTCACTCTGAAACTTTCTTCCACGAATAGCATCTTTCATTGGCCCAAACAAATGGCAGTCTAAAGGTGCCAGATCCGGGCTGTATGGAGGGTGGGGTAACACAGTCAAGGGCATTTTTGTGATGGCCTTTCTTGTTTGCAAACTGTTGTGTGGTCTTGCGTTATCGTGCAAAAGTAGGACGTCCTCCAGTTTTCTTTCCAGTCGAACTCGCTTTATACGTCTCTGGAGTCTCTGTAGGGTAGCAATATATGCCTCCGAGTTGATTGTTTGTCCTTTCTTCATAATATCCACCACAATTTCCCCTTTTATGTCCCAGAAGATGGTGGCCATAACCTTTCGTGTAGAGGGAGCCATTTTGATTTTTTTCTTGCGTGGGGAGTCTGCGTGATGTCACTCCATGGATTGGCGTTTTGTTTCAGGTTCAAAGTGGTGTACCCAAGTCTCATCCCCAGTCACAATTCGTGAAAGGAAGTCATCCTCTTCTGTCTCGCATCGAACCAACGACTCGGAAGCAATTTCTTTTCTTTGGTCTTTGTGATCTTCAGTCAGTTCGCGAGAAACAAACCGTGAACACACTTTTGAGTATTCCAGTTGCTGAATTATCGTATTCACACTTCCTTCACTAATTTCTAGCTCCAGTGATAGCTCCTTGTATATGAGGCGCCGATTTGATCGAATGATGCTGTTAGCACGTTGCACAGTGTGAGATGTCACAGTCGATGCCGGGCGACCGCTGCGTGGCTCATCATCAAGGCTGGCTCTCCCTCTCTCCGATGATCTCACACGTTTAGACCAGCGTCCAATTGTGCTTCGATCAACAACAGCATCTCCATAAACATTTTGTAGACGTTTGTGAATATTTCCAACTGTTTCTTTCTCTGCGGTTAAGAAATCGATAACAGCTCTCTGTTTACGACGTACATCACTGTCAGACGCCATTTTCGAAACTGCGTTAACCATCGGTTTTATACAAGGGCGTTTAAAAGCGGTTTTATACAAGGAGGGAGGTTCAAACTGGAAAAGTCCGGTTATGTGAAGCGCAGAAAGTTCAAACTTACGGCCTAAAAGACATTTCAGCCCCATGGCTAAGAAAAAAGGGCGGGGCAAAATATATTGAGTGCCCCTAGTATATATATATATATATATGCACTAAAATCACAAAATAACACGTAATCTTATTAATAAGCAAACAACCACAGGGAAAAGGAAACACAAAGTCCGAGCGCTTTCGTGATATATTCACATTATCAAGGAGGAACAGAAAATAGACAGAGATTACAAAGTAAATGAGTTAAATAGACAAGCAAAAAATTCACAATCGGCACCTCAAATTAAAGGCCTTAAATCCCTCTAAAGATTTTTTCAATTGATAACATAATCTGTAGGCTGCTAAATTAATAAATATGTATATAGATGAAATTAGACAAAAAAAAAAAAAAAAAACCAATACAGAGAACAAAAATTATTATAATGGTTATTAACACTAATATTTAATTAAAGCAGGCAATTAATTGGCAAGAATTTAATGAAAAACAAATAGATAACGTAGATAACAAATAGATAACATAATCTGTAGGCTGCTAAATTACTAAATATAAAAAGACTATATAGATGAAATTAGACAAAACACCAGTACAGAAAACAAAAATTATTATAATGGTTATTAACACTAATATTTAATTAAAGCAGGAAATTAAATGGCCAGAAATTAATGAAAACAAAGGGAATGGTGCCATCGTCTTACAGAATATTACAAAATTTTTCTACAAACAGTCTGGAAAAGTTGTTTTCCCAAAAGCAACCCAGTTGAAAAGTCAACTTTTCAACTGGGTTGCTTTTGGGAAAACAACTTTTCCAGACTGTTTGTAGAAAAATTTTGTAATATTCTGTAAGACGATGGCACCATTCCCTTTGTTTTC
Organism: Bathynomus jamesi; assembly: GCA_023014485.1. Taxonomy (NCBI): domain Eukaryota; kingdom Metazoa; phylum Arthropoda; class Malacostraca; order Isopoda; family Cirolanidae; genus Bathynomus; species Bathynomus jamesi. The sequence continues at coordinate 1,290,054 of JAJOZX010000259.1, forward strand.
ATTAATTTCTGGCCATTTAATTTCCTGCTTTAATTAAATATTAGTGTTAATAACCATTATAATAATTTTTGTTTTCCGTACTGATGTTTTGTCTAATTTCATCTATATAGTCTTTTTATATTTAGTAATTTAGCAGCCTACAGATTATGTTATCTATTTGTTATCTATTTGTTTTTCATTAAATTCTTGGCAATTAATTGCCTGCTTTAATTAAATATTAGTGTTAATAACCATTATAATAATTTTTGTTCTCTGTATTTTTTTTTTTTTTTTTTTTTGTCTAATTTCATCTATATACATATTTATTAATTTAGCAGCCTACAGATTATGTTATCAATTGAAAAAATCTTTAGAGGGATTTAAGGCCTTTAATTTGAGGTGCCGATTGTGAATTTTTTGCTTGTCTATTTAACTCATTTACTTTGTAATCTCTGTCTATTTTCTGTTCCTCCTTGATAATGTGAATATATCACGAAAGCGCTCGGACTTTGTGTTTCCTTTTCCCTGTGGTTGTTTGCTTATATATATATATATATATATATATATATATATATATACAGGGTGTCCCAAAAAAATGTACTCACACTTTGAATGACAATAAATGCAGTGTTTATTGACATAGATACACGTCTAATAGGTTAAATTAAAGAACATTACATTAAATTAAAGAAAATTAAATGAAATTAAAGAAAAGTTTAGTCTTTTCCCCCTAGTCTAGTCTACTCATTCCTGCGTGTTCGCAAATGTTCAAACTGATGACCACCATTTTCCAGACACAGCTGATAACGCGGACCAATGGATTCGATAACATTACGAATCATTTCATTTGGAATTGCGAGACATTCTTTCAATTTCCTCTTTCAACTCACCGACTGTCGCAGGTTTTGCGGCGTAAACCTTATCTTTCACATATCCCCATAAAAAAAAGTCCATTGGTGTGAGGTCTGGTGAACGTGCAGGGAATTCAACGCAACCTCTGCGCCCAATCCATGTGTTCGGATGAGTTGCATCGAGATAGGCCTTACATCACGATGGTAGTGGGGAGGTGCTCCATCTTGCTGGAAGTAACTCTCTTCGTCACCAAACATCTCTTCAATGCATGGACCGACGGATTCCTGCAGTAAGTTTAGGTAAACGGCACCAGTGACAGTTTGGTCAAAAAAGAATGGTCCTACGATGCCCAATGCTGATATCCCACACCACACTGTAACCCCTGGTAAGTTCAAATGTTGTTCCAAAGTAACATGCGGATTTTGAGGAGCCCAGTAGGTGCAATTATGTCGATTAATTGAGCCATTTAACTTAAAGGAGGCCTCATCGCTCCAGACAATTTTGTCTGGAAACGCTGTATCTTCCGCGCTTTTGTCCAGGTACCATTCACAAAATCCAACTCTCCGGTCAGGATCATCTTCATTGAGAGCGTGGATTAATGTTGGAATGTAACTTTTCCAATGGACTCGTTTCAAAATGCGATGGACGCTCGATTTTGGGATTCCTATCTCACGAGCCGATTGTCGTATGGATTTCTTTGGGGATCGGAGGAGGGTTTCCAGCAGTTGTTCTTCTCTTGCGGGGCTGGTGGATGTCCGTGGTCTTCCAGAACGTTGCTTGTGGACGTCCTGAACAGTTCCATCTGCTTCAAACTTATCTCTGATACGAGCAATGGTGCGTCGCGTTGGTGGATCTCTGTGAAACTGTCTTCTAAATTGTCTTTGCACTTCCGTGACGTTTTCGTACTTCCAGTAGCACTTTATGACAAATTTTCTTTCTTCAAAAGTTAGTCGTACGTCTGCCATTATATTCACGTTAGTATGGCCTGAAACAAATAAAATTATATGAGTAAAGGGCTGTCTAAGAGTGAGTACATTTTTTTCGGACACCCTGTATATATATATTATATATATATATATATATATATATATATATATATATATATGATCAAGTAAAGATAAGCACCCCCAACCTTTTTTAGTTAGCTTTATAAGGCTAACTAACGAAAATATCACGACCTAACCTAACCAATCGTCAAGGGCGTACAGTTGACCTAACGATTGGTTAGGTTAAGTCGTGATATTTTCGTTAGTTAGCCTTATAAAGCTAACTAAAAAAGGTTGGGGGTGCTTATCTTTACTTGATCATATATATATATATATATATATATATATATATATATATACACACAGGGTGAGTCAAAAGTCTGGAAACAGAAAGGATAGGAAACTTTTACTGCAAAAAGACATGCGTTACAAGTAATGTTATAAGATGTGCTCTATTTGTTCCCTATATGTCTGGAAGTGAAAGGACTTTTGACTCACCCGGTACACACACACACACACACACAACACACACACACACACACACACATACATATATATATATATATATATATATTATATACACACACACACATTAAACTTATTAATAGTTGTTAATAGTTATCTTTAATTAACTTCCAGTATTACTACCAGACGTGCGTCACCCGATAAGAATATGGAGCGTTGTTGAGGTGCAGAATTTTCGCGTCCCTTTGAAGGACATTGTGTGTTACATGTCCTTACTTGAAGGAGGCACACCGGAGGACCAATTGGAATGTAAGTATATATTTTTCCAGTTCGTAAGGTGTCATTTGTCTGTGTGTCCTCGAATGAATTTAGTAATTTAATCGTGACGTTTGAAAAGATATCTCGAACTATCCTTGTTTTACCCTGAAACGGCCCACTGGGTCTATTTTATCCGGAGGTTATACTTCGTACTGAAATAACTTCTAAAGTATTGAAACCATGATCTCTATCTTCTAATTACATCACTTGGCCACTCCAACGTCTCATTCTAGCTGATGCCATACGATTTTCTTCAATCTTGTCTTGGGGAAATCTTTGCATGGCATGACGATCAAAAGGTCAAGGATTTTATTTAATTTCAGAACTTTGTAGACATATTTTATGTTGGTATTTTTTAGCGGAATTTGTTAAAGGTTTGTCTTGTTAAGTGCGTTTGTGGCGATCGAATGTCTACAGGATAGAAAGCGGGAAACTTAATAATGTTCACTTGACTCGAGAATGGAGTTGGGAAATATGAACCGAGTCGCTTGTCAACAAGCTCCTGTTAAGAACATTCGGCTCTTCGATTCTAAGTAAACCGAGCAGTAAGGGGAAGGCCAAGCATTTAGAAAGAACGCGAAATACAATACATTGTGATATATATATATATATATATATATATATATATATATATATATATATGTATATATATGTGTGTGTGTGTGTGTGTGTGTGTGTTTTATTTCTTATAATAAAAATAATTTAAATAAACTTAATAGTGAAGCAGCATTTACGGAAATAAATCTAAGGGGAATACTCCTATTATTTCATTAATTATATGTAATTATAAGTAATTATAAGTAGAAGCCAACATATAATAATGAAGACATGAAATTTAATCGGCTTTTTTTTTTAATTCATTTGCGTAATTTGAATCGTGACGTAGGTTAAAATGTTTGAAATACTTATACACGAATTAATTTAAACTGATTTCTGCAGCTGCCTCGAATCAAAATTTTATTTTAAATATTTGTTTACCCACGATCTAGGGTAGCTCAGTTGTGGGGTGTCGGGGTGTCAATCTGAAGGTCTTGAACTCGTCTTGGCTCGTACTTTAGATATCAGCGATGAATGCGCTTTTCTGGGTATTCCTTATTCGTTAAGTGGTTCGAATCCCACGTAATGTTATAGGTCCCTTCTGTCATATGACCTTTTGGGCGTTTCGAAAGAGGTTAACTGAGCGACCCCAAACAATATATATATATATATATATATATATATATATATATATATATATATATATATATATATATATATATATAGCAGGAGGGAGGGGGCCAAGGGCGAATGCTCGCAAAAATGCCCTATCCCCCTATAAAGGAAGAAGCGCCAAAATCAAGGTACAAGGTTTCGACATGCCTGGACGTTCTGCGTTTGAAAGACTAAAGGTCATAGACAGGGGAAAAGATAGATTGAGGGAAAGTCTGGTACTGCGTACTCTCCTTAAAGGAGAAGGCGTGCTTCACAAAGCGTCCATCTCAATAGTAACTCCATGATTCGCGTAGGACGGCTGTGGTACACCTGACCTCTGACCTTTCTACTGTCTCTGATTTGGGTATAGAAAATCTTGTGGCTTTCAATCCCTCAAGAATTCAGTTTCTTCATCTGTCTATTCGTCACAGTCTTCCACGCGATTATCGCCTTACCTTCAACAATACCCAACTCAATCCTTCCTCTTCTCTTAATATTCTTGGCGTTTCCTTTTCTCGTGATCTTTCGTGGAAAGATCACATATACTCTCTTTCTAAGACAGCTTCTGAGAGATTAGGTGTGCTCTACCGGCTCCGCAGTTTCTTCACTCCCACTCAGTTGCTGTCTCTGTACGGGGGTCTTGTTCGCTCCTCTATGGAATACACTTCTTACGTGTTGTGTGGCTCAACCAACAAAGCTCCACTTGACCAGGTGGAATCAAAGGCTTTTCGTCTCATCAATTGCCCCCCTCTTACTGACTCTCTTCAATACCTCTCTCTTCGCCGCAATGTTGGCTCACTCTACCTTTACTGTCGCTATTATAGTGGACACTGCTCTTCTGAACTCTCTAACTGCTGCACGCCTCCTCCTAAGTAGAGCACGCAGTACCAGACTTTTGACGCATTCTCATTCTTTTTCTGTCCAACTCTCTAACGCAAAAGGTTAATTGGTATTTTCAATCTTTTTTCTACTCAATCGGTCAACTCTGGAACACTCATCCTCAGTCCATCGTTCCCCCTGTCTATGACCTCCAATCTTTCAAACGTAGAGTGTCCAGGCATCTCGAAAACACTGAACCTTGATTTTGGCTCTCTTCTTTTTCTATGGGGATGGGGCGTTTTTGCGAGCATTCGCCCTTGGTCCCTCCTTCCTGCATAAGAAAAATTTGAAACTCGCCATGCTGGAATTTGTTGCAGCTTCAACTTAAATTGAATGAAGTAAACCAATTTTTGTTTTCATTATATGTCTCATTATATGTTTCATTATATGACATTATATGTCATTACAGCGTAAAGTCGTTAATTTAAAATATTTTTGGGTTTGTGCAATAGTTTACATCATTCGAGTATGAGATTTGTTCTGAATGCTGGAACTCTCATAGTATGCTAATGTTGGCTTTCCAAACTAATTAGTGTAGGTTAAAAATTCGACATTTAAGGTGGCAATTTTGAATTTTGTGCATATGGCGTGTATGGAAAACGAAATTGTTTTAGCTGAATGTCTTACTAAAATTCAGCCAATTAATTGTAATATCATAATCGGAGGTTCGGCAATTAATTTATTTTGAATTAGATATGTACAGTTGAATAAAAAACCTTTATTATAAAACTTTTTGTTTATTACCATAAATGTTAATAAGAAACATGCAGTTTCACGACACCTTGTTTTGAACTGATTATACCTTCGTTTTTATGTGAGTATATATTTTTTATAAACCACTACAAAAATGTGGTCATTTTGAATAGATTTACATTTACTACTTATTCAAGAAGTGAATAAAAGACAAGTCAACATTATTTAGAGCAAGGGTCTCAAACTCATTTCGGCTGCGGGCCACAACACAGCATGTAGATTTCCCAGCGGGCCAAGGTTAAAATTAACACTCCAGAATAAGTAAAAAACAAATAAAATTAGTAACTCACTATTAAACTACATTCAAATTACAGTCAGGAATTTTGCAAGGGATAAATGGCAAAGTGGTTGATACATTGTAAGTGTTTCCAGCTCTAGCCTTTCGCAGAGTAGTACACAAAAATCCCTGGCCAATTACAACTTACTACACTTTGAAGGGTTTACATTACAGTTTATCGCAGGCACAACACGAACTGTACTAAGGTAGTGTGTTTGTTCAATGTTTCTAGTCGAAGAATATCTCTGACCGACACAGTGTTACGACACACATTTACTTTAAAAATATGTCCCACTTAATACGTCACAGTTGTAAGATGGTCCAGATTCATTGCCGTATAAACTGTCGTCAGTTACGAGCAGCTCAGACATTCGCAATTGTTCTCGAACATACGAATGTGACAGTTCGAAAACAGTGTGTTATCAGCTACGTAACGTACATTAGCACTACCCCACAATCAGGATGTGGCACAGAATCCAACAATATTAGACTATATCGCCAAGTGCCAAGGAAAAGTAGTAATTCGACAGGTACAGGGTGTTTAAAAGTTTAAAAAATAAGAATGTGCGCAACATGAAATACGTTGTCGTGAATTTGACTCTCATTTCCAGAATTAGTGTTATGCGTATTACAACTCGTTCAATTTGGTGTAGGCCACACCGGAAACGTTCGAGAGCTACCTGCGGCCCGCCGGTTTGAGACCCCTGATTTGGAATGTCTAAGTCAAGAATGTTCACCAGAGCATTTCCACCAAAATCGCAATAACTAGGAAAAATAATCTTAAAATAAAATATGAACGAAATGCACGCAATGATTCATAACACTAGGCAACAAATTTCAACTTTTTTTTTGTTACAGACACGTGAACTACTGATTCCTACTAAAGCGCTGATGCTGATTTCAGATCTGATATCAAAATTTCTCTATCACGTCCAGATTTTGTGTAACCGAAAACCCCTATTTTTCATTTTTTTTTTCACCCGCTTCTATTACGAAAGCCGTCTAAGCTACTTTTCCGTGCCACGTTTTATGTTAAGCATACTTAAATAATTAGTGAACAGGGATGTCTTTCCTCCTTTATTCTGGCTTAAGACAGACAGCGGAATTCCGCTGGCGGAGTTACCACCCCTGCGCCCAACCATCCACCCAAAGCGCGTTAGTATTTTGTTGTTACTACTGAAAGGCAAATTCCTGTTCTTAAGTGAAACTTTGGTGTGTCCTCTTCCTTTGTCGCTTGTAGGATGACGAGCTCTCCTTCTGCAGGAACCAACAATAATCTCCCATCATATTTGGGTTGAAATTACCTTGGTATCTGTTTTCCATAACTGAGATCTGTTGGTGGAAGCGCTCACCATGCTCGTCACTTACAGCCCCAAGGTTGGCCGGGAAGAAGTCAAGATGAGAATGTAAAAAATGAATTTTCAAAGACATTCTGCATCCCATTATTTCATAAGATTTAAGCATGTTTTCTACGAGTTTACGGTGGTTTTCAGCTTTGTGGTTTCCAAGAAAATTTTTGACAACTTCAACGAAAGATGTCCATGCTCCTAGTTCATTCTCATTTAGGTTAGATGGAAACGATGAGTCGTGGATGACACTGCGGATCTGTGGTCCAGTGAAAACTCCAGCTTCTAGCTTAGCATCTGTCAATATTCCTTTGAATTTATCCTTTAAATATTGGAAACCACTACCTTGATGATCCATACCCTTCACGAAATTTTTCATAAGGCCAAGTTTAATGTGAAGTGGTGGAAGATGTACTTTCTGAGGGTCAATAAGTGCTGGGTGTTTCACATTGTATTTACCAACAACATGTTCAGTTCTAGATGGCCAATCATGTTTTTTGTAGTGGTTCTTGTCATCTCTGCTGTTCCATAGACACAAAAAGCACATATGCTTTGTGTAGCCCAACTGTAACCCAAGAAGTAATGATACAACTTTAAGGTCGCCACAAATATTCCATGTGTGGTCCTTATATTTGATGAGTCTTAGCAGCAGTTTCATCGATTCATAAGTCTCATTAAGGCCAGTGGCATGTGCTACAGGTATTGAAGGTTTTTCATTGCCGTTGTGCAGTAATACAGCTTTAAGGCTAGCTTTACTAGAGTCAATGAACAGTCTCCATTCTTTTGGATCATAGCGACAGCCAATCCCTTGCATCAGACCACTGATATCGTGGCAGAAACAAACGTTTTCTTCCTGTAAGTAAAATGATGAAAACTGCAAATGGCGATGGCGGAAATGGGAAACTTTGGTGTTTGGTTGGAGAAGATTCCATTCTTGAAGTCTGGAACCAAGCAACTCTGCCTTTTCTTTTGGTAATTCCAAATCGCGCACTAAGTCATTTAACTCCGCTTGACTTAACAAATGTGGGGAAATATTTGCATCTGGAACATATATGCCATCTTTCCCTGTTTCTATATCACTAGCAGAATCTTCAGATGAACTGCTTGCTGTCTGTTATCGTTGCTGGTGGAACTGGTGGTGGATTTGTTTCATCATGTGGTACTGGTTTCATTGCTGATTCGCAGTTTGGGTACGTGATCTTTGATTTGTTTTCTTTGTGAAACCAGCAATCTTTGTCAAACAAAAATAACAATCATTGAAGTGATTTTTCGGCTCACGCCAAACCATGGGGACTGAGAACGGCATAGCTTTTCTTTTACCATTCATCCAAGCTATTAACATTGCATTGCACTGTGCACAGCAAATATGTGGTGCCCAGTCCCTCTGTTGGTCTCCTAACTTACAGTCAAAATAACACTTGTAGGCAAGTTTAATCTTTGTTGTTATGTTTCTACGTTGTGGCTTAGGTGTATATTGTCCACAGACAAAGCAGAAGTTGTCTGGGTGATTTACACAAGCACGTCTATTTGATGCCATTTTGAATTACCATACAATATCTGAAAAAACGTAGAAAGTAATTATTACGATGTGCAAAATAAAAAGAAATACACACCGTAGTACAAAACAAATGCTATAAAAACACACAAGTCACCACAACCTGTCACTTGCTCATCAGCAGAGAGCTTCAACAACCGTTCTGCTTGACTGTCACGTAGCGACTGACCGTTGGGCCGTTGCCCGTTACTATGCTCTTGACTCAGTGTTGCCAACTCGGGATAAATTTTATTTATCAAAATTGTTCGAATTTGTATATAGTTGGCAAAAAAAATTGCTTTAACCTTGAAAAGCAAGTTTCATATTACTGGCATTAAGCCGATTAAAACCAAAATCTGGACGTGGTAGAAAATTTTACTAAAAGTGATTTGCATTTTACACAAAATCTAGACGTGATAGAAAAAATCTAATTATAGATTTGAAATCAGCATACCGAAATTAGCTAGGAGCACCTATTTGGTCTTCTGTAACAAAATCTTTGTTGCCTAGTGATATAATTCATTAATTTTGCGAACCAAATTTCATATCAAGATTTCAAAAATTACTCAACTTAAAAAAATTCTCATTTTGAAATGTTTACGTTTGTGTCCTTTTTTAAAAATTTAGTATAGGTAAAATAATTACGTAGGACATAACTGTAAATGAAAGGTTTGGAAGTGGGAAGAGGTGGGGATGGGAGGGGTGGAAGGCAGGTGGGATGGAAGGCGGGTGAGTAAGGGCGGGCGGGTGAGTACGAACGGGCGGGCAAAGATTAAGAGCAGCTTAGTTCCTGAAAAAGGTTGGACACTCTTGTAGTAAATGTTTCAGAAAAATCTGATTTTAATGGGTAGTAGCAGTACAGATATCTTAGTTACATTACAGTAATCATTTTTGTGTATTTCAGTTATGTTTCGTCTCTTCGATACAAATAGAAATGAGGTCCTCGAAACAAAGGTAAGCGAGTATTACGTAAGCGTAACTTATACAGGGTGTCCCATAAGTCCGGTCTCACTGGAAAATTTATTTTAATTAAATTTACAAAAGTAATACATTAGAACTAAAACAAATGTTCAATTTGATGTCTTGTTTTGGGGCCTTATTTTTGTTGCAGGTAGAATAACAAGGCCTCCGCCTTTTCGTCAGGAGTGTAACTCGCTTCCATATTACCCAGTGTGTTATTCTACTTGCAACAAAAAAAAAGTCCAAAACAAGACATTAATTTGAACATTTAATTTAGTTTTAATATATGACATTTATAAATTTAATTTAAAATAAATTTTTCTGAGACCGGACTTATGGGACATCCTATATATATATATATATATATATAATATAATATATGTATCACAATTCTCACTGAATAATTAAATAAAGACTGAGAGAGAGAGAGAGAGAGAGAGAGAGAGAGAGAGAGAGAGAGAGAGAGAGAGAGAGAGAGAGAGAGAGAGATTTTCAGCTGTATAGATAGACAAATTGGAGCAAGTGTAGTTACGTACCCCTGTGGTACTTAGTGTAGTTTACGTTCCCCTACATTATCGTAGTGTAGTTTCGTTGCCCAACTTTGTCCGCGTGTACCTAATCAAATAAAACGTTAAAACTAACGAAAATATTACGACTTAACCTAACCAATCGTCAATATATATATATAATAGGGCAGTTAGTGGTACAATCAGCAGTCACTACAATTTTATTGTTTATAATTCTAACTGCCCTATTACTTCTGGGCCACAATATATATATATAATATATATATATATATATATATATATATATATATACTGTATATATATATAAATTGACGATTGGTTAGGTTAAGTCGTAATATTTTCGTTAGTTTTAACGTTTTATTTGATGGATTCATTTAAAAATTGTCTCCTAAAGATCCTAGTGTAGTTTACGTTCCCCAACTTTGACCTAGTGTAGTTTGTGTCCCCTTTTGCGTCAGGGGGACGTAAACTACAGTTGCTCCGACAAATTTTATATTGGTACAATATAATATGAGTAGTATGGTGTCAAAAGGTATGAGTGCAAGTTGCATTGCAATGTTGCATAATAAGTAATGTTGCAAGAGTGCTGCCCCCCCTTTGTTGCAAGAGTGCCAACCCCCAACCCCCTTTGTTGCCAGCCCCGAAATGGGACTGCAAGGGGTATGCAGCTTGGAGTTATCCCCCAAGCTGGTCCCCCCAAAGGGGAGTGCCAACCTTTGTTGCCAACCCCAAAATGGGATTGCAAGGGGTATGCAACTTGGAGGCGGAGTTCTCCCCCAAACTGAACCCCCCAAAGGGGCATGCCTATCCTAAGGGAGCCTCCCAGCTTCTGCGCCCGGAAATTATGGGTGCCTACAATTAGCTGGGGAGGTCGTTCGCCCTCACCATCGGCCAAACATACTAGATCCTTCAACGAATCAAAGTTAACGACCTATCGATTCGCTTGGTTAAGCGTGATACCCTTTGTCTTCCCGATATATTTCGTTTCATTCCCTACCCTCACCCGTACCCCATAAGTTTTTGGACCTGTTGAGACAAAATTGTCGGCATATGCGATGTCTCCATATTCGTCCTTCATCTCATCAGTGAGCTCGCCGAGGAACTCCTCAATAGCAGGCATGTATTCACCACTCCTCGCTGTGAATATCACGCTATCTGTATCGGCATACAATACTCTCAGCCCAAGAGAATGCAATAGACCCCAAAGTTTGATTCGGACGTAGGCTGTTGTGAAGCTGGCTACAGGAATGTTTGTAACCCTTGAGGTATCTGTGGCCAATTCAGTGTTGTACTTTATTATGTAAGTATTACCTACATTCACGATCTCCATGACCTCTTTATCGGGTGCGTTGGCATAGTCCCAGACTTCGCTATAGCTTTGTGCCAAATGAACGTTCCCCTTGCCAGTATTCTGTGCAAATTTTCCCCATAGACTGTTTAGACACAACTTTGCACTAAAGCGCTTGCCAGGATTCTTTGCAATTTGGGCACGTTAAAGTTGTATACCTTCGTGGTCGTGGTAACGTTGAATATAGGCAGACTTTTCATCCTCGGTATCAACTCCTCGCGGATACCCTGATGCCTCAACCTTATCCTTCAAAAATGCGTTTATATACGGTGTGAAAAGGTTGGGTAGCTTCTGAAACCTCCACAGCTCATGTATTTTCAGTATTCTATACCCATGGCGTACGACTAGGGCCAGCTCAGGGCTTGTATATACGCCTCTGATCTTACGCTGGTGGGGTGTATGGTCACAATCGCCGTTATTCTCTTCCGCGCACTTCACGCACAGGGGAAACATGAGCTTGTGGTCGATAACGACGGGTAAGATCGGCATCCATAAATCGTTAGGGGGGAGTACGTCTACGAAAGAGAGCCCAAAGTAGCGATCATTCAAATTTCTTGAAAATTCGTTGATGGAGGGCAGGTTAGGTCCCACCAGTTTCTCAGGAGCGCCCACGGGGTACGGGTTGTTCTTCATCACGTAGGGGTATAAAGAACAGAAATCGTAGTAGTGGAGCTTCACACCCTCCGTAGGTAGAAAGTATAGCCTGAAGGGATTTGTACGCCCACCGAACAAGCTATCACCGTATTTGAGAGGTTCCAGTACCATTGAACGCTTGATCGTGTTTATTTCCTCACGGTACGCCCCGTCTGTCTCCATCCGTGCGTCATATTCATGCTCCCACAAGACTTTGTGAGTGAACTGTAAGCCTATAAGTTGATCACGGGTGCGGGTCCATGCAAGACAGTCGGCTGGAGATCTACCGTGGATATCCCTGACGATTCCACACTCAGGACGAGGGTATCCATGCCACCAGCATCCGTTAAAGGAGTACACAGTCTTCTCACTAGTGTCACGGTTTTCACTCAGCCCATCAACCCAAAAAACACGACCATTAATCTTAATGAGTACTTCACCCGTGTTGCGGGCGTGCTTTATGCATACACCTCTCTGCTGCTGTAGGTGTATGAGCCAGTAAATAGCCTTGTGGCCGTAACTGCGGGGTTTGTTTCTGTGAATAATGGCTAAGGTGGCTTTGGGCATGAACTTATTCTTGAACACCGTAAAACACAATGACGCGATGGAGGTTGCGACTTGCAGCGGATCGCATTTGAAACGGCATATGTACATCCTTCTAAAGGCCTGGAAACATACTCTAAGCACTCGTACATTCACGCAATAACGCCCACATTCATCAGCTATATTATAAGGATTACGTTCATTAAAACTGTTGTAGTATCGATCAAAGTCTTCACGTTCATCTGCGCTCATACAATCATAGTTAAAGTAATATTTGGGTAGAGGTAGTCCTACATAATTTAAAGTTTCACTAGTGAGGAATGTGTAAGGGAAGTAACCTTTTGATACTTCAGCTGCTACCCCCATCACCTTGGGTAGTTTTGCTAATTTGCAGGGTGTGAATAATAAAGTGTCTTTAAATTGTACATTACCTCTTATTTGCATCTGTATTAATTTGTTGCCTCTTTTCAATGGGTCACCTGTAAATATCTCAGAGGACTCGTGTTCGAGCAGCTCCTTATAAAGGAACTGTGTGTCAAATTTTGCCCTGTTATGGGCAAGAATATACACAGTCATTTTTTGAACTTGTCGGCTAACTTGACAATATAGGACACAAATAGTTTCACAGGGCTATCATCAACAATCGTTTTAAAAACGTTTGTCCGTTTACCGCATTTGGGGCACTCATCACACTCGATCTCCATACACTCATCGCAGTTAGTTTGGCTCACAAGTAAATGCGGAATTACCTCTTTGGTTTCGGCGTTCGTGTGTTTTATATCGTAGTATACAGTTATACAAGGGCTGTTTTTAGGCTTGACGTCTTTCATATAACATACTGACCCTGGCCCGCGGGCCAAATGTGGCCCCCACGGGTCTTTTCAGTGGCCCCACAGTCTTTTCAATTCAATGAAAAAGTTAGCTACCCAAAGAAAAATCTGAAATATTACCCCTGGTTATTATAAAAAATAGAATATCTATATATCTGGCCCCTACATATAAAACAGATGGTTGGTTTGGCCCTCACATCAAAAAAGTTTGTGCACCACTGCTTTACGCCATCCGCCTTATATTTCTCATGGCATGTAGAACAGTGAATTTCGTTACACTTGCGCTTGAAATTTCCGCTACCATTCAAGGTGTGAAACATACCACATTCACAGATTCTCATTTTCCTGCACGTGCCAATCTATTATTGGAGATCAAAACAGCTATTATTGAAAAATGTGCGTCTACACACATTACAGTCCCTCTTTTCAGCTCAACTACACGGCTTTCACATTTGGGGCTTTTACACTGTTTACACACCATGTGACAATCTTTACAATGTTTCACTATATCATCTGCAAACTCGAGACACCCCTTACACAAATCATGATGTCGCCCATATTTTCGACTTTTATCATAACTCGCGTAAAGCCACCTTACATTACGGATGGGGAGATACGTTGTACCTGACAGTCCTAAAATAAGTAGGGGTCTTGTACGATCTCTCACACTGCTTTTAAAAACATACACAGTCCTACGACGATCATCCAGGCCAAATACCATTATATGGACATTCATTTTCTGCTCTACCCTTCTCAGCTCTTCAGACCCATATTACAGTCAAATTCAAATTCACAATCAATCTACAGCTAGTTTACGGGCACGCTCCACTACCGTAGGCAACCAAATTTTTGTGGTCTGTGTATTTTGTACAGTAAAATAAGGGCTAAGACTACTGCTATAAAACCGCAACCACGATCGACGTTTATATGCCTTCTAAAAATAACCTGAGAATTGAAGTTAAGAGTGTAGGGTGTGGCACCATGACCCGCAACACGGAATACACGGTCAATATTTACCGTGAAGTTGTCCATATTGAATGCTATACTACTTTGGGAGGCCTGCAATATACGAACTAATATATATTCTACATCTTCAGCAGCCAAACGTTTAAATGGCACTACCACCCAAAAATCATCTACATCGTTATCATCTGAGCCAAAACCGAAGGACAGACTCGTCCTGACTTCAAGCTCGTCGCGGTTTTGAAGGGCAAACTCTACAATGCGCTCTACAACGCGACGTAGCCCGCGCTCAATTCCATTGCTATACAGAGATCTAGGGTCAGCCCTGACTATATACCGATTTCTAGTCAAGGCTGGGGTCAGGGTTGCGGAGCGTACCAACTGAAACGTTATATCATCCTCAAAAGAACGAGTCACCGCTGAGGAGGATGGACAAGCGCCTATATTGGATGATGTGGGGTTGGCCGCGTAAGACGTTGAGGGCTGGGGGTCTATTACAGCCGACTCTACAGAATGGGTGGGGGCTGTGGAGGATGTACAAGTGGCTGAAGAAGCTGATGTAGGGTAGGTAGCGTAAGACGTTGAGGGCTGGGGTTCTACTACTGGTTGTCTAACAACCGGCGCGTATTTCGCGCGCTTTGTACCTGACGTGGAGGACTCTTCATCATGTCTCCGCTTTCAACGTGCTACACGTGTCGCAGGGGGGTTCATCGGCGGGTACGGCTACTGTAGATGCACGGACAATGGCTTCGTCCGTGATGTCGATGATGGGGGGCTGTACATCGTCGTCATTCACGGTTCTGTGGAAGAAGAAAACAAAATATAAGGAGCAGAACTCCTTATTTGTGATATTCTGTAAATGAGTCACTTAGAGTGTGACGTGTTAGAAATGGATGCTGTAGAAAAATTCAGATTCACGAGCCCGTCCACATGTATTATATCTGGACCGACAGGGTGTGGTAAAACGGTGTTTATGCTTGATATCATTAAAGAAAAGGGTGAAATGTTCTCAAAATTTGTGCATAAAGTTATATGGTGCTATTCGACATACCAATCAGTGTTCAACGAGTACCAAGATGATGTATTGTTCCACAAGGGGGTCTATCACGTTAATTCGTTAAAGGGAAATGAACATAGTCATCGTAATTGACGACCTCATGTTGGAGATGGATAAAACGTTTGCCGAGACATTTACAGTATTCTCCCACCACCTTAACATAAGCGTGTTCTTCATCAATCAGAATATATTTTTTAAAAATAGATACATGCGCGATGTGTCGTTAAATACGCAATATCTAGTCTTATTTGCGCAACATAGAGATGTCACAAATTGGGATATTAGCCAGTCAAATGTTCCCGAGTCAGCGTAAGGAATTTTTGGAGGTTTATAAAGAGATCACAACGCAACGTTATGGATATTTGCTTTGTGACCTTCACCCGCGAAACACGTTTAGGGTGCTTCTAAGAACGAATATATTTTCAAACGAGCCCGAAACCGTGTATATTCCAGAATGACGAATAGGCTAAAGAAATACCGTGAATTAATAAAAATCTATCAACGATTGCCTCGGGCGTTGCAGCAGATGTTTGTTAAAAATATCGACGCTGACTTTTTAAAGTGCATCTGCGAAATCTGCCTCAATGTTATACAATGTAATGTTCCAATGAAATCCTGTCGGAAGGCTCGCTTACGTCATTACAAGAACATAATACAGACGCTCGCCCATAAAAGTCAGACTGTGGGTAAGAAAAAGCGTATTATTGTACAAAGAGGCGGTTCGTTCCTCCCCATCTTATTTTCAATTTTGGGTCCTTTACTGATTAGATTAATATAATGAAGAAGGTGGTTGTGATCCCGCACGAGGTGTATGCTTCATTACAAAGGACCCCAGACGCGGCTCTAGAACCCGTAAAAGTAGGCTTAAAAGAATGGAGAGTGAGCTACTATCCCTATTAAACAGTGAAAAGGCGCCTGATGAGAAAAGGGTTTTGTATCAAGAGGCTTTGCAGAAATTTCTTCATGAGTACGAAGATTATAAACATCCTACAGAGCTCACCGTGAGGCACAGCTCGAGTAGCGCTGAGCATAGCGACACAGGGCCTGAGCAACCAAAGAGTAGCGGAACACAGCACATCGAACATACTAAAAATCAGCCTCCCCCATACATTGAGGAATAAAGGGTTAAGTCTTTATAATCTATTGAGTGAGGACCCCGTCATACAGTGGGGCGACACAGGCGAGGTCATTGTTGATGGAACAAGGGTACAAGGGTCCAATATCATTGATATTGTTCACGATCCTGTGAGAAAGTGGGACAGGCCCTCACCAACAGGATGGAGACATATTAAAGCAAGACTACAACAAATAAATGTCCCCAAAACATTGCTAGGTAATTTGAATAGGTTAAAAGACTTGGAGCATGCATCACATGTGTCACAACTGAGTACACCTTCGCCCACAACAGCCGCCGTACCTCTGAAGAGAAGAAAGAAGAGAGTAGAAGCCCAACCTTATCCACGTGCCTCTAAAATACGCAAATGGCTAACGTATTAAAGTAAGTACTATTATGACATTTCTAACCCTGCATCCTATGGCGGCGTTAATAGATTGTACAGAGGTACTTATGGTGTAAGGAAAAAAGATGTTGAGAGATTTTTGCGTGCCCAGGATGCTTACACACTTCATAAACCGGTGAGAAAAAGGTTTAAAACAGCCAAGACAACAGCCGCATCGATTGACTCTATTTGGCAGGCAGATTTAACAGACATGCAAAGATATTCAGTGTACAACGATGGCTACCGCTACATCCTATTCATAATAGATGTATTCTCTAGATACCTGTGGCTAATCCCCTGAAAAATAAGTCTGAAACAGTCGCTAAAGCTGCCAAAACGATGATGATGAAAGAAAACAGGATTCCTGGCTATTTTTGGAATGGGAAAATGAATTTTATAGGGCGAGCTTTTCAGAACATGCTGTCAGAGTTTAATATCAGCTATTACACTTCCAATTCTATACATAAAGCTTCTTTAGTTGAAAGAATTGAACGTACCATAAAGGAACGAATGCACCGGTATTTTACACATAAAAACACGTACAGATATATAAACGTTCTCGATTCATTGGCTTCATCCTACAACCGATCACACCACCGTACGATCGGTACAACGCCTAACGATGTTTTAGAAAGAGGCAAGCGTCCGAGAAGTGATGGAGTGCCGCCACCACCACCACCACAATCTGCGCGTTTCAAAATCAATGATTATGTAAGGCTGTCACGTTCGGGAAATAAATTCGCGAAGGGTTTTGAGCAAGGATGGACACGCGAGATTTTTAAAGTTAGGGCTATGAGGCCTAAAGGCGAGATAATGATGTATTACGTTGAAGATTTGAATGGGAAGAAATCTCGGGGGTTTTTACCGCGAGGAACTTCAGAAAGTGGCATTTAATTTAGGAAAAAATGTGTTTAAAATTGAGAAAATTTTAGGAAGCAAAGGTACAGGAAAAGAGAAAAATGTACCTGGTGAAGTGGCTAGGTTACCCAGAAAGCTTCAATACCTATATAAAAGCTGATGCAGTCATGAAGCTTAATTAGTATGCAACATGTCACCTAACCATTTCTACTCACGCTCCCGTCTCATCGTCCCTGTCTGTACACCTAACAACACACCCAATTTTGTAACAGAACTCCATGGTCCCATTGAATTGGGTCGTGAATCGTATGAGGTGGGGATATGTGAACTTCAGTTATCCACCAAATATTTAACTCTTGAAAATGAACAAATCATATTTCTGATCTATAGAAGAAACGACGAGTGCGAAAAAATAGGCATAACATTAGACAACACTATACGGTCAACCCTGTGCGGCGAGGAACAGTACTATAGCGCAATTGTTTCGTTAGGAGTCGGGCATTATGACAGCCATGGACATTGTGGCGGGTTTAAACAAGTCTTGAAAAGTCATACTTGACATACGATTTACTTTTTGAAGTCGTAAACATAAACGCGCATGCATGCACATTGAAGCTAAAGTCAACGCTTGGTGGAAATATTAAAGATAAAGAACTGTTCAAAATTGTGGCTGAGGGGCGATATAGCGCAGCTTTCCAAAGAGACACCTTTCACGAGGCACCGGATGACTTGTCCAGCTTAATGTATCAATTGAAGATGGAGAAAATGGCTGAAGACCCTGAGCCTCCAGACATGTGCTATATTTATAGCAATATAGTGGAGCACCAATTTGTTGGGGACACCCAGGCCCGCCTGCTGCGCATTGCACACTCCCCCAACCATAGAGGCCGGAGTTTGAGTATTACATATGACAGACCCCATTATGTGATTGTCTCAACTAATCTAATAACTAATATCTCAATATATATAAGAACGGTAGAGGGTAAAAATTTCCCATTCGTGACGGGAGCTTAACAGTGAAGCTGCACTTTCGACGCACTGAGTTATAATGGCCAGAAAACCATTCATGGTATACCGAGGGGCGAGATACCAGCGTGGTAGTGGACTTTGGTCCATTTTTTCATCCATACTGCGCACAGCTGTACCACTACTGAAGAGGGGGGCCAGGTACCTTGGGAGGAAGGCGTTACAAACAGGTTTTAACGCGGCAGAGGAAATGCTCGCGGGAACTAAACCTAAAGAAGCTCTAAAAAACATTTAAAACGTACACGGGATGAAATCATCAAAGATGCGAAGAGAAAAATGCGTGGCGGAGGAAAGAAGAGAATTGATGGGAAGAAGAAGGGGGTGCCAACACGTGGCGTAAAGAAGAGAACTGTTAGGAAGAAGGGGTCACGTGGTATTAAACGTAAAAGGGCCCCAAAAAAGAAGTGTTCTAAGCGTATGAAACCTGTGACCGATCATTTTTTTAACTGATATAAACTGAGGACGCTACTCTCACGATTCATAGATTGTCTGATACTCGTCAGGGAGGTGGCACTGTTTCTAACTCACCATGGCACGTTTCATTCATCCTTGCAGTTCACAGTGCTGTAAATCGGAGCTATCCCTCTTTGAGATGCCTCCAACTCAAGTTTCTATTGAGCTCAGTGACTTTATTACAATTAACCCTTTAAACACGATTAGCTCACCCAGTGCCCCTATAGAATTCGTGATACCCAGTTCAGGCCCTTACTTTTTTTATCCGAGCTGTATGCACATGTATACTAAACTTCGCATAGCTCATTCTGACGGAACGGACTGTGATGATAATTATGTTGCATATCCCGAAACGAACTTTCTGCACACCATATTCAGCCAGTGTGACGTATGTTTAAATCAGACTAACATCTCAGCAGGCACGGGGTACTATCACCTACGAGCATATCTGGAAAATGTCCTCAACTTTTCAAAAGAAGCGAAGGACACCTTTTTATCCGCCGAGGGTATTACCACACTAAAGATGAGGGTAGTATAAAGGATAAATTTAAAAATTCTAAAAAAAATTATGAATGTTTTGGACGCCTGCACACGGACTTTACATTCCAGGAGAAGTTGCTTATGAACGGGGTAGTATGAAATTGAAGCTTACCCGCACGAGCCCTGAGATCTGTATAAATCTGGGCGCTGACCAAGAAGAAGGCGCGAAACCTGTTGTGATACACATCATGGAGGCATATTTGCGTATACGCCGAGTGAAACTAAGTTCCGCGAAAAACATAGAAATTGAGAAAGAACTGGTACACGCCACAGTGAAATACCCAATTAACAGGGTACAGATCAAACTGTACACGATTCCCACAGGATTGGCATCGAAGCAGCTAGAAAACATCGCTCTTGGCGTCTACCTAAAAGGATATTAATAGGATGCAAGACCACGCTTCGACGAATGGAGATTATAAAAAGAGTGCCTTGAAGTTTGAAAATTTTGGCCTTAAAAATATTACTTTATATATCAATGGCGTCGCACTGGGTGGGACAATGAATATGGACTACTCGTCAGAGGCCGTGTTCCCGCTCTGCGCGAGAGCATACAGCAGTTTAGCGCATAGTACAGGCGCATGTGATGAACTTGGAATCGGCCTAACAGAAAGAATTCGTGGAACAGTTTAACATCTGCCCATTTGACGTTACGCCTGACTTGACTACCGGCGTAAACACCCATTTAAACCCGCAGCAGACCGGGGCGATTTCAGTGCGGTTGAATTTCGCCAAGCCTACAGACGCGCCTATTAGTGTACTAATATATCTCGAGAAGGAGGCCCTAATAGAAGTAGACAGATTTAGGAACATAAACACAGATTTTTAAAATGGATGCAAATACACTCCAGAGAGCGATGAAAAGTGACTGTTTCGCGCGTTCCAAATTTATCGGAGTGTTCGCTAAGAACGAAATATTGAAGGTACCCGGTACGAGGAACTGGTGCGGGGTTATTGTTAACACCGACAATGTGGGTGGCGATGGGATTCGTTGGTTTGCGATCTATTTTAAAACTAAGGAAATAATGTATTATTTCGATTCACTCGGTTTCCCCCCATGGCATGACTCGACAATTGTACAATTTATCACGCGATTACGTGTGCCTAAGATTATCTGGAATCCATATCGCATTCAAAGCTTTTATACTGTAACATGTGGTTTGTATTGTATTTTGTTTCTCATGCATATGTCGAGCGGGAAGGGATTTATGAATTTTTTATTATTCGATTTGTGTGACACAAATATGAACGATAAATATATATGCAGACAGATAAAAAAAGGTTCCCACATGTTGCAACCCCCTGTAATTTGTAAGCTCTATATTGTGTAAACCTATATATACATTTGTAACAATTAAGAATTGGGCGCTACCCCTTTTTGTACATGTTTAATAAATGAAAATAACATGTTACGTTTTGTTAATATCCTCAAAAAATACATAATCTCTGCGACGACGGCGCAATCGGTTGATCGGTTGTGGGCCAATACCACGACATCTGGTTCGCAGCTGTTGTGGTACCACTTCATTTATCACCCTTTCTCCAAAAGTATTTATAATATCGTCTACCTCCGTTTCGCTCCTGTAAAATAAAAAGGAAATTATTTTTCAATTCGAATGCAATTCTTAAAAGTTTTAATATTTCTAAAAGCCTAGCTATACAAGAAATATAAACACGCCGTGTGTATATATATATATATATATATATATATATATATGCGGAAATAACGATGAAGGATGTAGAAAATAATTAAAAATGTTTAGCAATTATAGTGGCCTTTTATAAATTATTCTGATTGAAACAACATTGTGTGTATATAGACCGAGAATAAGGCATAAACTACTTTCAAAACGCGCTTGTAGTGGTACTTATAAGGCTAATTAATACTGAATGAATGTCAGGTTATATTATAAACGAGAAAAATTCAATTAGCGAGAATCAGTTAAATCAATGTGCCTAATTTACGTTGTAGAAAAAATCTACTTACTTTAAAATACTACATAGTTTTCAAAACAATTACATTAACTCGTCTGCAAATTCGCGTTCGCTTGGCCGACTGTGATTCAATATGTAACCTCTGCTCCGCTGGGTGGACTGTTCGGCGAAACACTCGTTCTCCTTTCGTCGAAAGTGTTTATATCATGGACTGGGTCCGTGGCGGCCCTGTAATTAAAATAGATGCACGAATCTGGTTGTCGCTAAAAGTAGTGTGTATGTCGGCAAATATATATATATATATATATATATGGGTCATTATACAATGCATAAGCACATTTTTCAATACATCCTTATTGCAATTTGTTAAAATTCAAAAGAAATGTAAAAACAATCTATATAGTTTCAAAACACCTACATTATCCCCTCCACGGGTTGACGCTCGCTATCCCGCGCCGACACAGCGGCTTCTGAGTTGGGGTGAGTTCCCATCCTTCCGTCAAAAGTGGCGATTACACGTTCTAACTCGGTATTGCTCCTATATTTAAGAATAGCCGAGACAATATTTAAAAAACTAATTTCCTATAAATATTAAAAATGAGAAAAACAAATAAAACATACCATATATATACATATATATATACATATATATATATATACACACACATTTAAATGTGGGAATATGCATTAAATAAAGGCCTGCGGCAAGTTAACTGAACTGGGGTATAGAAGCGAGACGCGAAGCTGCAAAGACTATTACGTACCTAATTGAATAAAATCTAAATGAAATATGGACTTGAAAGCATGCAAGCTTTTCTATCTACTCGTTAAATATCAATTACTCAGTTACTCATATATATATATATATATATTAAAGTTACTTACATCTCAAATGAAATGGTTGTAGATCCTGACAACTCGTCACAATTTTCCGTAATGTTCTGAGACGAAAATAGCACGCCGCGATCTGCTGCTCTGAACAGATAAAGTTTGGCATGGCTGCAACGGTCTTTTTCAGAAAACAGATCAGGAGAGTTATAGGAATCGTCCATGATTTGCGTGTTGCTATAAAATGCACGATAAACTGGCTCTGTACGAGGAAGCATCCCATTTTATAGGGTCTACGAGACCAACCCACAAGCGTAATCTTAAAATCCTATTGGTTTACGAGTAATGCTTTTTCGGCCAATCCGTGATCAGCGCTCCCTTTTCACGAACAATGGATGGGAGGCGCCACGAAGGGTAGGGGCGGTGTTTAGCTACAAGACCGCGTGAAACCTGTTGTGACGCGTATTCCGTGCTGTGATTGACTGATCGCCATCAAATCTGGGTGGAGCATCAGACCTGTTTGTTGGTAAAGCAGTTCATTCACGTATTCCTGAATTTCGTAGTTTTTTTTATTTAGATTTGGGTTGAGAGATACCTGCATATTTCTATTGTCAGACAAAGGGCCTTTGTCTGACAATACTACAATTATATTTGGCGAAAGGTGGACCGGTAACCTTTTGCGGGGTGAACAATACCTTACACAATAGGAGTGGCATGTGTATATATATTGGAAAGGTTTTTCTACAATTGTTAACAATTGATTTCAATTTTCGGAAAACTGAATTAATTTGTATGCATCGTTTGGACGGTATTGACGTATACGCATCTATTGTGTCCCCACCTCGGGGAAAAGCAAAATTTAGAACATGACCCCATCTTAAATTTTATTTCCTTTGAAAGATCTTGTTTTAAACATTTCAAAGGAGATATATTTACAAGGTTCCAGCGTTTTTATTGTTCTGTACCCTTCTGATATAAATCAATTTTAAAATATTTTCCTCTATTTTCTGTTGTATTGTGTGTGTGTGTGTGTGTGTGTCGCGACCTTACCAACCATATGGTTCAGTTGTTGTGGAAGGTACACGATCGCTGCCCTGAAAAGCCCCAAAACGTCCCACTTATTGTGTGATAGACTAAAATGTTTTTAAAAATAGAATAAATAACAATTTATATTTTTAGGATACTATGAATAGCAAGTCCTGTCTGTGGTGTGTGTGTGTGTGTGTGTGCGGTTCTCTGTAAAAAAAAAAATATATATATATATATATATACAGGGTGAGTCAAAAGTAGCGCCTGATTTCTGTTTTTTTGGCTGCAATTGTGCATCGATCACGAGGGAGGGCACTTTGAAAATTGCAAGTAAAACAGCTTGGTACAGTTCCGTAATAATTTTCCCCCGAATAAATGGTTAGATAAACATGTCATTCATTTATTTCTACCTTCTTGTACACTGTAATACAAATGGAAAACAAACAATCAACTGACAGAAATCGGGCGCTACTTTTGACTCACCCTGTATATATATATATATATATGTTTTGCTTTTCACGCATATTATATATTTGGAGTTCTATAACTTCTATAACTTCTATGCTTTTAGATTAAAAAAACAATTTCCACCACAAAAAGCAAATTCTAGAGTTAATGACACGACTGAATCTAAGACGCCCACTTCTGCTATAAAAGTAATATGCGAGGATGAAACTCACAGAGATTTAATACTAAAAAACAGAAGAAAGCTGAAAGGATCAAAAAGCTTCGTCAGTGACGACGTATGTGAGGAAACACGTAAAATTCGTAAAGAAAAGCTCCCTCAACTCATAGAAGCGAGGAGACTCGGGAAAGTTGCCTACTTCCTTGGAGCGAAGTTAATGATTAAAGAGAGAGAGACTCCTCCAGCGCGGAATACTTCGGTCAAAGGAGTTCACCTTGTTAGTGAAAAAGTATTCGAAGCTATGATAACTAAGAAAACGCCAGCCGACAGTCGGCACACAGGAGGCCTGCGAATAACTCCGCATACAACCTCAACAGTCGACTTTCCCAGTCTCGGCTCAACTGGGCGGTAATACCTTATTCCTGTATTCTGTATCTAGTGAAATTGTTTGAGAACTACTGTTAAATGGCTTTCATCGATAAAGACTTTCATAGTATATGTGCCGATATTAATCATTTCAATTCATTACCAAACAATTCTGTATCCAGTTTAGAGAATCTAGATCAGGAATCTGGTATAGGCAATTGCATGGTCTCATCGATAGACGAGTTTAATGCCTTTGTATTACAAAAAGATATTTATAAAAATCTTTCAGTACTAAATCTAAACATTCGAAGCTTACCTAGGAACTATAACTACTTATTGGCCCTTTTGAAAACTTCTACGGTCAAATTTAGTGTTATAATTCTCACGGAAACTTGGTTAAATAGTAGTATTAAAAACCTATATAATATAGATAATTACGTTGCTTATCATACTGTAAGAGATGGTCAGATTGGGGGGTATCTCTGTGTATGTGCATCAAACTTACGACTCTAACGAAGTATTTTCTCTATGTAATAGTGACAATGAAAACCTGATTGTGAATATAAAAGACAAAAGTAATGTATATTCTGTCCATGCAATATATAGACTACCTAATACTAATATCAATAGCTTTTTAATTCACTTAGATAACATGTTATGCAACTTTCATAAATCGAATGCCATAGTTGCGGGAGACTTCAACATCAATTTGCAATCTGAAACAATCTCTCATAAATTTTTAAACTTAATGAATTCT
Organism: Bathynomus jamesi; assembly: GCA_023014485.1. NCBI lineage: Eukaryota > Metazoa > Arthropoda > Malacostraca > Isopoda > Cirolanidae > Bathynomus > Bathynomus jamesi. The sequence goes on from JAJOZX010000259.1 coordinate 1,315,411, forward strand.
TTCTATCTTAGTCATTCTATTACCAAACCCACTCGAGTCTGCAGTTATGGCAATCGAATAACAGAATCTACGATTGATAATATATTTGTAAATAGCAATGCCCTTGTAAACTCTGGAATTATAACCACTAACATCAGTGATCATTTTCCTACTTACGCTATTTTCAATAACATTGTTCAGGTTGCGGACAAAACTATTGATTACAGAATATTCTCAGAGGTTAACAAAAGAAAATTTATTGGGGCAGTAGAAAATACTCGACTTGACTGTGACGAACCTTCAAATGACCCAGATTATATGTTTCAGTTCTTCTATGACACCTTATTCCACATTTTTAATATTTGCTTTCCTTTAAGGAGAAAAACAGTTTCGCCCAAAAGGGTCGCAAATCCATGGATCATTCCAGGAATTATCACTTCAATAAAGAATAGAGATAAATTATTCAAATTGCAATTGCAGAGCAAAATTCCTAAAATACAATATACTCAATAAAGAAACAAATTAACTAAAATAATCAAAATTGCAAAATATAACTATTATAACAATCAATTTTCCAAACATAAAGGAGACATGAAAAACACTTGGACAACCATAAACAATCTTCTCGGAAAACAAATTAAGAAAAATCCAATAGAGAAATTAAATGTTGATAATAAAGAAATCACTGATGATACTGCTATTGCAGACTCTTTAAATGCACATTTTACTTCAATAGCGGATAAGCTTCGCTCACAATTAATAAATAATGATTACTCACCTCTAGAATATATGCCACCCATCCCACTAAATTCATTTTCTTTTGTTCCTGCTACCTCTACTGAGGTCCAGAATATTATTGGTAAGTTAAAAAATACAAAAAATAACATTCATAACATTCCTGTACCTATATTGAAACTTGTTAAAGATAAGATATCTGTAACTTTGGTTAAATTATCAATCACAGTATTTCCAAAGGAATATTCCCATCAATGCTAAAAACTGGTTGTATAACACCCCTTTTTAAAGGGGGTGATCCTACACTAGCAACAAATTACAGGCCGGTGTGTTCATTATCTGTGTTCAGCAAAGTTTTCGAAAAAATTGTAAAAAGTAGAATGCAGCGATATTTAGAATCTTACAATTTATTATCTCCAAATCAATATGGCTTCCGTAATAATAGAACAACGGAAATGGCTATTTTAAATCTTATGGAAAATGTAAATATAGCTAAGGAGAACAAAGAAATAATGATGTCAATATTTATGGATTTGAGTAAGGCGTTTGATGTAATAGACCATAATATTCTACTTAATAAATTGTATTGTTACGGCTTTAGAGGGGCAATCAGTGATTGGTTTAAAAGTTATTTGTCCGATAGATATAATTTTGTATCAGTAAATAAGGTTTGCTCCACTAAAGCGCTTGTCAAACATGGTGTGCCACAGGGCTCAGTGCTGGGTCCACTGTTATTTTTATTATATATAAATGACCTTCCACGTTCATCTGATATACTTCATCTGATATACTTTTTGTGTGTGACTTTTAAATAGAATAGTTACAAACTTATAATTAATATGAACATTGCTAGATAATCTGAATAGGTCGTTTTATATATCATTAGTGGTTGTAATAATAATAATAATTATTATTATTTCAAGGGTTTGGGGCCGCTGATCCATTGTATTTACGCGCAAATTGCGAATTAACTTCCTCCCCGATATTATTAAGTTTTCCTAGTAGATATATATATGAGAAGCAGTGCAAAAGACAGTATATTTCAAAGCATTTTAAAGTTTGCTTATTAAATTAAAATTTATATTTTTATTAATCAACGACTGATACGATAAGTTTAACTGCGAGACGCGAAATTAATTACACAAGCTAATATGTATTCAAGATTTTGGCCAATATTGCAATTTTGGATCATAGGCTCATTAATTGTTTATTTAATAATAAATATCATAATATATATATATATATATATATATATATATTTGTATTATTTGGCCCTATATATATATATATATATATATATATATATATATATATATATGCCGGGTGCGACCCCGGTTAACATTTCATTTCATAATATAAATAAACGGTGCAATGATTTCTTCTCTATTACCTTCTCTATTACATGTTTTATTTATATATATTTATATATATATATATAAATATATATAACATAGTTAGCAAAAGTATAAGTTACAGGGCTAAAACTTCCCTTTAAAAACAGATTGGTGTAACGGCGTTTTATTGGTTCCTTGTACACAATTATATATTTTATTTGGTTGGATAATTGTATGGTTCATCCGGGAGGCACTGGCACTTAGCTAAGGTGTAGGGGTCCCGCGACAGGACTGACCTAGAGTGGGGTGCGTGCCCGGATCCTTTTAGCACACTGTGGCACTTGACTGGTGATGCTCTGAGACGATGGCATCCTGTGGCCCTGGCTAATGATGTTCTAAGTCGATGACGCCCTGAGGCAGTGGCTGGCACTGACTGCCTAAGCCAACTGCTGAATAGGGGTACTATAAGAGGCCGGGTGCTGGACGACGGAGCCATATGCGTCCGACAGCTGTCGGATGAAGGATCTCCTCTTCCTTTCTCTCTTCCTCTCTTGCTATCTCTTTCTGCTCCTTTGGGGGATGAGGGGTCCCCTTCCCCACCCAAAGAGGCTCCCTTAGGATAGGCATGCCCCTTTGGGGGGGTTCAGCTTGGGGGAGAACTCCGCCTCCAAGTTGCATACCCCTTGCAATCCCATTTTGGGGTTGGCAACAAAGGTTGGCACTCCCCTTTGGGGGGATCAGCTTGGGGGATAACTCCAAGCTGCATACCCCTTGCAGTCCCATTTCGGGGCTGGCAGCAAGGGGGGCGGGGATTTTTTTTTGTAACAAAGGGGGGTGGGGGGAGGGGGTTGGCACTCTTGCAACATTACGTAATATTATGTGCAACTTGCACTCATACCTTTTGTTGACACCATACTACTAATATGTGTTTCAATTTTTTTTAAGGAAATAGACAGCATCGTGACTCAAATGATTCAAGTCGCCTATTTCCTAGATTGGGATATTACCGAATTGAGACCGGTAAGTTCCGAACACACACACACACCCTCACACAATGTTTGGTTACCCTACAAAGCCGGGACATTTTCACATTCATTTCTATATCGCGACATTTAGCTAATCTTTAGAAAACTAATAAATTTAACCAAACTATCTAACCTAGTGTAACCTAACCTAACCTAGCCAAACCTTAATTATATCTCCTTTTTTCATAATAAAATATATTTATAAAGATAAGCCACCGCGACACTACTAGTGTCGTGATACGCGAGTTCGTATCGTGATAGGATCTGTGTGTATCTTCAAGATTGTCGCGATTCCCTAGAGAAGACAAGAACACACACACACACACACACACACACACACACCTCCCAGTATGTGACTTCATAAAGTTCGTGACGTTGACGGTTACGTCATTTATTTCTTCTGCATGTTTTTCTTTTTGTATTTGCGACCGCATATATATAGAATTATATATTTCCTGGCCATTCTTCATTTCCAAAGAAATCGATCTCATGGATCCGCAACAACTGCTGAGTGGCTAATGCCTTAAAGCAGGGGGCCTTATCGTGAAGAAGTGTGACCTGATCGACATCCATAACATTGTTTGGGTTTCTTAGAAAAGGAATGACATGCTGGGATAGAATAATATCACGAAAATACTGTCCATCCCAACTCGATTTCATCTGGTGTTGTAGCCCACATTCGATCATTTTGGTAGTTAGGCCGACGTGTTACGTAAACAAAAAATTCATCGGAGACAGCTAAATGCATGAAATCATCCACATCCCAATCTTCAAGATAATGGGCAAACCACATTCTGTCAGTGATGTTAAGTTGAGTTTTTCTTGGCTTTGGAAGTTCATGCCAAGGCTTTAAACCTTGCCTATGATGGTACAGTCGAATGATCTCACCAATAACGATCTTTCCTCTCAACACTTCGATCTCTAGAAAGTTTAGCACAGCTGTTTTTCCGCTTACGCGTACCGCTTTCAATGATGTTCTTTGTTTCTTAGAGTGGCAAATTTGGGCGCCCAGATTTGGTTGTATCCATTTCACATTCATCCAAAGTTTGATTCCAATTTCTTTTGACGAAGTCCTCACTTCTTCGCAACTTTTTGGCAACCCCATGAACGTGTTATAAAGGTGGCTCCAGCATCACGAGCTTCCCGAAATGTTATTGCTCGTATGCGATCTATCACACGTTGCCTCTCCGAATCACCAATTAATTGAGAAGCCATTATATCATCACTTTATCAGCTAGAGTAATTTTAATACCTGCAATAAATAATTTTATATATTTTTATAATCACTAAAAACTACTTCGATATAAGTAAACATGTAGGCTGCAAATGGGAGGGCTAAGGTTTTTTGGAACCCTTTATATAGACTAGATATATATATATTTGGTAACCTGGTAGTAGTTCCGTGCGTAGGTCCTCTTCATAAGAACGTCAAGGCCTGGTGAAGGAGCGAGTTGCTTTCTTGCGATCTCCATCGTGCATAGCCAGGCACGCCCGGCTCATCCGGTACCGTCCTGAGCCAGGCGTCTATCTTCTTTTGAAAACTTCATCTTCGATACCAGTGATGTTCCTGATGTCTTTCGGAAGCTGGTTGAAAAGTCTTGGAACCCTAACAAGGTAGCTGTTTTCCTTCGGAGTTGAAGGTGTCCCTTGTCTGGCTTTTAATTCTACCTTCCCTATTTTTCACTGTTGTTTTGGGTGATTACTGAGTTCAGTTTGAGATTGGGTACCAGGTTTTCTATTATTTTCCACGCGTAAATATTATGGTGTATTTTTCTCTCCTTTTTTCCAGTGAATATTGATTTAATTTACGAAGTCTTTCCCAGTAGTTGAGTTCTTTGCAGCCATCAAATTTAGCTGTGAATTTTCTTTGAATTTCACCCAGTTCACTAATTCCTTCTTTTTACATGGGGACGTCAAGACTGGACAGTATTCAAGTTTTGGTATGATCAGTGTTTTCAACAGGGGACCCATTACTTTGTGTCCCTTCCTTTAAAGGTTCTCAATACCTGTCCTGTAATTCTTTTCGCTTTGTTTATCGCTATCTGCCTTTGTTTCAAATTTCGCATCTCGACCATTATAGCCCCTAAATCTAATTGTGGTACTGAGCTGCGTACTTCCGATTCTGATGATGATACACCTTAGATTTTTACGACTTGCTAATGTTCTCCAAGGAAGTTGTAGATCCATTTTCCCACTTTGCCTGTTATTCCCATGCTTCATTGTATGTGTTACTATACCTAGATCACACTTGTCGAACGCTTTAGCAAAATCTGTGTATATAACAACGAAGTTTTCACTGCTTTCAAGTACATCTATGATAGTGTTATAGGTATATATTGTAGCTATTATTTTTTTTTATGCAGGAAGAAGGGGCCAAGTGCGAACGCCCGAAAAAATACGCTCTCCCCTCCAGTAGAGGAAGAAGAGAGCCAAAATTAAGGTCCAAGGTTTTCGAGATGCCTTTCCGTTTGAAAGATTGAAGGTCATACACAGGGTGTTAGAGAGTTGGGCAGAAAAGGAATGACAATGAGTCGAAAGTCTGGTATTGCTTGCTCTTCTTAAAGGAAGAGGCATGCAGTTAGAGCGTTCAGAAGAGCAGTGTCTGTTATAATAGCGACATGAAAGAGATAGTGAAGCAACATTGCGTCGAAGAGAGAGGAATTGAAGACAATCAGTAAGAGGCGGGGAAGTGATGAGACGAAAAGCCTTTGATTCCCTCCGGTCAAGTAGAGCTGTGTGGGTTGAACAACCGCACACATAAGAAGCATATTCCATACAGAAGGGGACAAGACACCTGTACAGGCACAGATAGAAGGATAGAAACCGAAGGAGGGCAGTTGGGAAATTAAAGATTGTGCCAGACTCTATCAAAAGCTTTAGATATGTCTAGCACAACAGCAAAGGTTTCACCGAAATCCCGAAAGTAGAATGACCAAGAGTCAGAGAGATATGCAAGAATATCGCCAGTAGAGCGTCCCTTACGGACTGGCATTTAAGCCATAGCTAGACGGTGCAGAATTCGGAGGATTCAAGTTCGGGAATACGGTTAGATCGTTGCGTACATATATGCAACCTCCAACTTTGGAATGAAATTGAGTATAAAGTAGGAGGGTACACAAAAGGGGTTGCTGTCAATTGTCCCAGACACCTGAGTTTCAGTGAGAAAGAGAAGTTGAGATTTAGATGAGGAGAGGTGGTGTTCAACAGACCAGAAATTTGAGGAAAGGCCGCAATTGTTGCAGAAATTAATGAAAAGTGAATCGGTCAAAGGCTCAGGATATTTCGAATAGGCAGTATAGTTGTGATAGGCACGATCATCTTGATCGGGATCCTAATTTAATCTTTCCTGTATTTCTCTGACGATTCTTTCAAATATATTCATAAGATAGGAGGATCTTCTGGATCAGGAAGGATTTTAGGAGGGTAATGTTGCAAAATTCTTAATTTTATTACATATAATTTTGTTAAAAGAGAATTCACCATTGGATAGATTAAAATTTTGCATAGACTCGACAGTATAAGACTAGATTCAACAATTCTACGCTTAACATAATTATTAGATTTGCAAACAAAGTTGCAATTATTGAAATCTATTACATGGTTATATGTAATAAAATTAAGAATTTTGTAACATTACTATCCAAAAATCCCCAGGCAACACAGGTACATCCATCAGGTCAAAGCTGGGTCGGATGGGTCACTTAACTATCCCCTGATAAGAGGATGGGAAGGTTCAGTCAGCTAATTCCTGATAATTAACTTCCAGGTGTATATAAACTCTGTTCTCTGTTTATGCGGTCATTACCAATTGACAAGGGCTCGCAAGGTACCAAACCTGTACTGGTGTTAAAGAAATAAAAATTTAAGTCTTCCTGAAGAGTGGTTTCCTTCTTTATACTTCGTCGCGATAGTGCGTTTTATATATATATATATATATATATATATATATATATATATATATATATATATATATATATATTCACCAGGACAAGGGGGCACAAGAGAAGACCAGGAACAAGCAAAAATGTTGATGGCTCTCACAAATGAGTTTATGCTGACACAGGAGATAACAGAAAATACCAGAAAAATAACTGCCTGGAGCTGGTATTCACGAATAACACGAACTTGATTGCTGTTATAAAAATAACCCCAACCATTATCTCAGACCACAACTTAATCGAGATATCAACAAATATGACGGCAGCATTAGAAGACAATACACATATTGTGGAAAGAAGTAAATTCGGGGCCTTTAACTTAAACTCGAAGACTATAAATTGGGAAGCAATCAGATCGCACATGGCCCAAATAGAATGGAGAACAATTTTCGAGAATAAAACAACTGAAGAAATGCTAACAACCCTGGAGATAAAAACGCTGAGAATTTTAGAAAAATATGCTCCGAAATCACAGCCAAAAAGAAAGAGGAGCTGACTAGAGAGACAAAAGAGAAGACTATTCCGCAAAAGAAAGAGAGTGGAGTCGAAGTTAGGTAACTGCGGAGATAATGACAGGAAAGCAATAAAAGAAAGACTGGAGGGTATCGATAGGGAAATACAAGCCCTGATTAAGGACCATACAGAGAGGGAAGAGGAAAAGGCGGTAGAAGCAATAAAGGAAAATCCAAAATACTTCTATAGCTATGCAAATAGGAAAACAAAAACGCGCGCCGCTATTGGGCCCTTAAGGACGGGAAATAATAAACTAACCGACGATCCAAAAGAAATATCTGATACACTGAGAGCTCAATATGAATCAGTTTTCAGTACCCCAAAAAGTGACAAAGCGATACCTGACATAAATGTATTCTTTGAAGAGGAATTGCAAAGAGAGTATATAACAGACTTTGATTTTACACCAGAAGATGTAGCGAGAGCTATAGGACAAATGAAACTACATTCAGCTGCAGGTCCGGACAATTGGAACGCATTATTGATTAAAAACTGTAAAACTGAAATAGCTACACCTTTATACTGGATACGGAGAAGATCCCTAGACACTGGGGAAATACAGAGCATCTTGAAAAGAGCAAACATTGTCCCTATATATAAAGGAGGGGACAGATCTCAAGCAAAGAACTATAGACCAATGTCATTGGCGTCCCACCTAACCAAAGTATTTGAAAGAATAGTTAGAGAGAAAATTTATGATTTCCTAGAGACACGGAAAAGATTCAACGAAAATCAGCATGGATTCCGATCAGGTAGATCATTCCTATCACAACTAATAGAGCACTACAACAATATCCTAGATGCATTGGAAGGCAATGACAACTACGATGTTATATACACAGATTTTGCTAAAGCTTTCGATAAATGTGACCATGGTAAAATAGCACATAAAATTAAAGACATGGAATAACAGGCAAAGTGGAAAAATGGATCTACAACTTCCTTAGTGATCGTCTGCAGGTCGTCAAAATTCAAGGTATATCACCATCAGAATCGGAAGTACGCAGCTCAGTACCACAAGGGACAGTACTGGCCCCACTCCTGTTCATTATCATGCTAACAGACATAGACAGCGGAGTAAACAGCAATAGTATAGTAACATCCTTTGCAGACGATACAAAGATCAGCAGAAAAATCAGCGATGTACATGACGTAGAGGCCTTGCAGAGGGACACGAACAAAATATACAAATGGTCAGAAGACAACAACATGTCATTCAACGCCTAGAAATTTCAGCTCTTGGGATATGGTAGAAAAGAAGAACTTAAACAGACTGCATATTATGCTCCAGATAGACAGGAAATTCAGAGAAGCATGAAAACGATTGATCTCGGGATAATAATGACAGATGATGCGAAATTCGAAACACAAAATCAGATAGCAATAAATAAAGCAAAAAGAGTCGCCGGACAGGTTCTAAGAACGTTCAAGAGAAGGGACAGGACAGTAATGATTCCCCTGCTAAAACACTGATTATACCAAAACTTGAATACTGCTCAGTTTTGACGTCTCCATATAAAAAGGAAGAAACTAATAAACTAGAAGAAACGCAAAGGCATTTCACAGCCAAGATTGATGGCTGCAAAGAACTCAACTACTGGGAAAGACTACGTAAACTAAATCTGTACTCACTGGAAAGAAGAAGAGAGAGGTACATCATAATCTACATATGGAAAATGATCGAAAAACTGGTACCAAACCTAAAACTAAACCCAATTACCATTCAAACAACATTGGAAAATAGGAAAGGCAGAATGTGTAGTGTTCCCAAATTAAAGGCCCGACAAGGGACCTCAACCCTGAAGGAAAATAGCTTGGTTGTCAGGGGGCCAAGACTCTTCAACCAGCTTCCTAGGGACCTCAGAAACGTAACGGGGGTCAAAGTTGAAGTCTTCAAGAAAAGACGATGCCTTGCTCAGGACAGTACCAGATGAGCCGGGCGTGCCTGGCTATGTACGGTGGAGAACGCAAGAAAGCAACTCGCTCCTCCACCAGGCCAGACCTAGAGGCGGGGCCACCAGCTTGACCTCCGTGTGAAGAGAGACCAACGCACGAAACAACATAAGGTTCATAAGGTTATATATATATATATATATATATATATATATATATATATATATATATATATATATATATATATATATATATATTATGTGTGTGTGTGTGTGTGTGTGTTCCCCTTATATTTCTTCTCTTTTTTGTTCGCTTTGCGTCCATTTGTCTTTTTTTTTAAACGTTCTGACCCCTTCCCCCTATCTTCCTAATTGTTGGTTAACCCTTTACTGCCCAAATATTTTGTAGGGTTAAGTTATGAATGTGTATATTTGAAAGGTTAGAAATTTATCCTTTTGGGCAGTAAAGGGTTAATGTCCCACCACTAACTCCTTTATTTTCCAGATATTTATGGGAATGATGAAGGAGATTGATTATAACAAAGACGGCACCGTCTCTCTCTCGAAGAGTGGAAGAAAGGGGGCCTCACCACGGTACCCCTTTTGGTCCTCTTGGGGTTCGACACGGTAAGGGATATATATATATATATGTGTGTGTGTATATATATATATATATATATATATATATATATATATATATATGATGTAAACCCACAAGGAAAAAGAAAAATGATTCCAAGACCTTTCGTGTATTCAGAAGTACACCTCGTCATTCCCTGACGAGGTGTACTTCTGAATACGAATACAAGAAAGGCCTTGGAATAATTTTTCTTTTTCCTTGTGGGTTACATCATTCATTCATTTCACGTGTTTAATTGTGAAATTCATCGCATATATATATATATATATATATATATATATATATATATATATACACACACACCTTGGTTAACCTTCGTTTTGCTTCCACCCGAATTGTTCATTCTAACGAAGGTCAAGGTTAGACCTGCAGCTTAACATGGAATCTAAACCACGACCCACCACAGGTGGTCAGAAATTACAAAGTCCTCGCCCGGATTCGATCTCGCGATCCCCCGATCAGCAGTCCAGCATTTCAACCCCTAGGATACCCAGCGTACTCATTTATCTACCAACAAAATTTTATTGTATGGAAGGATGAACAGCTGGGTTTGCTGCGCGCCGACTGTCGTCACCGGGAATCGAACGCGGGGCCGGTGGTTTCGCAGTCAACGATGCTAACCACTACACCACTACTTATATATATACATATACACACTATATATAAGTTATGAATTTAATTATATATATATACTGTATATTGGTTTATTATTATTTTAAAAATCTCATTTCCCAAATGAGTTCGGGTGAGAAGATAGACAGCGCGGATGTAAAATACAGAAGGTAATGAAGAAGAAAAAAGGTAGAAACTAAAGCATACACATTCATTCATGTGGTGCATGTGTGGATGTGGTGCATCCAGGATTTGTCAAAATAAAAGAGACAAAGTTTAATTTCGAACTTGCATATACATCAAACGAATCTCCACCTTACTTGCAGCCACTTCTCGTACATCACCCAGATCGAGTCCACGCTTTCTCATGCAATCATTCACCATGCCCATCCATCTTCTTCTCGGCCTTCCTCCCTTTCTTTTACCTTTGCAAACATTCTTATACACTCTTTTCACAATTCTATCATCTTTCATTCTTTCATCATGTCCAAGCCACCTTAACACACTTTCCTCAATTTTCACTTCCACTGACTTATGAGCACCACATCTGTCCAGGACCATGCGATTTCTCACTCTATCACGTACTTCTCAGTTTATCCACTCAACTGCTCTTACCTTGACTTCCCCTTTCATGCCATGTCAATGTTTCACACCAGTAAAAATGTCGGTACTAACACACCTTTATTTAACATCTCTACCCAGTCTCCACTTCCTCACAACCACTTTCAGCACAACCGCCACCTTTCTTCCTTGATTCACTAATCTTAACTTCATTCGCAGTCGTACCTCTTTTGTTCAGAACACCCCAAATACTTAAAAAACTCTACCACCTCTAGTATTTCACTATTCACCATGACATGACAGTCCGAATTTCCTTCACTATCGACAATTAATAACTTACTTTTACCTACATTCACTTTCAACAATCTTCTTTCACACACCGCCACAAAACTCTTAAGAACCTCTTGCATATCACACTCACTCTGAGCAAATAGCACAGCATCATCCGCAAACAACCCACCACGCCGTTGCCCTCTTCTTCGCACTTGTCTTAACAACCCGAAACGCACTCCTTACATTCCTTATCAGGCATTCCTGGTACACATTCCACATCCCGCTCACATCTATTTGATTTGCCTCTTTTACACTCGGTTCATCATCACTCTTACTAGACTCACCCACTACCTCTCTCACTCTTAACTTTTCTATTATAATTTTTCCGTGACCTACCTTTTTTCTATTCACTCTCTTTCACTTTTCACACAACCTCACTTTACACAGGACTATCATGTGGTAAGAGAAACCAACCATACCTTGCATTGCGTGTGTCACACACACACACACACACACACACACACACATATATATATATATATATATATATATAAGCAAACAACCACAGGGAAAAGGAAAAGTAAACACGAAATCCGAGCGCTTTCGTGATATATTCACATCTTCAGGGACAAGAAAGAAATGGACAGAATTTACCAAGTAATTGAGTTAAATACACAAGCGAAAAATTCCCCAATAGGCAACTCAATTTAAAAACAATAAAACAATCTAAAGATTTTTTCCACTAGATAACTTAATCTAAAGGCCACTAAATTATTGAATGCATAAAAACTATATAAATGAAATTAGACAATTAACATGTACACAAAACAAAACAAAAATATTATAACAGTTATTAGAAATAGTATTTAATTAAAACAGGCAATTAAGTGGCAAGAATCTAAGGAAACAAAAGACATGGTGCAATCGTCGTCACGTGCTCCTTCCAGAATATTCCGAATATCTAAAAACAATCTAAAATTTTTATTTTTTTTCAATAATTAACCTGTTCAAAAGTCTAATAAACTATCAAGTACATAAAGACTATATAAAAGAAATAATACAATTAAAATGTACATATAAAAATGTTAACAATTATTAAAATAATATTTATTTAATTAAAGCAAACAATTAAGTGGCAAGAATGCAGTCAAAATAATACACCACTTTTTTAACAATGTACGAATCTAATTTATAAAGTCCAGGGCTAATATTAAGAACAAAATCAGCATTATTCTTAATCACCTCGATTCAAGTATATTTCTACTAACAATATATTTACTAAAACTTAATTTGGAGGCATTTTTCCAGTCAATGGATGATTAGTATCTCTTACGTGAATGAAAATGGCGTTAGATTCCTGCCGGTTCTTATACTGTATTTATGCTGCTTAATACGTAATTGTAATGTCTTGCCAGTTTGATCAATGTAAAATTTATTACATATTGTGCGTGGAATTTTATATACACAATCCTGTTCACTTAAATGGGAGTTTTTAATCAATGAATTCTAATTACATCTAAATTTCTGAACGCGATATTTACGTTAAAAGTCCTCGGCAGTTTCGGCAGATCAAAGAAATTTTCTCTAAAATGGTAACGCTAAGACGTTTTTTGTGGTATAAGAGTCTTGTTTTTTTACCTCGTAGAAGGTTTTCTTTGCCATTTTTAAAGATTATCTATGTAGTTATTTTGGATATTTTAAATCATACGCAATTTTATATATTTACTAATTTCATCATCAATGAACTCTGGGCTACAAATTAGTAAGCATCTTAGGAACAAGTAGAAAGAACGGGTTCGTGTTTACATTAATGTGGTGAGCCGAATAATAATGTATATAGGAGCAATTATTAGTGGGTTTTCTGTAAATATTGTACTTAAAATTTTTTTCCAGACCTATATATTAAAACATCTAAAAATGGGATCGAGAGTCTTTTTCTATTCAACTGTAAAATTGATAGAGGGAGTCAAATAATTATTAAGCTTGGGTAAGATTCATTGAGATTTAAAGTTTCTGGCAAAGACAAAGAACATCATCTACGTATCTAAACCACGGAACGTAATTGGCAGAATCTTCCTTAATAATTTACTTTCAAAAAACTCCATATATAAGTTACTTAAAATGGGAGAGAGGGGGTTTCCATAGCCACACCAAATTTCTGCCCATTGGGGAATTTTTCGCTTGTGTATTTAACTCAGTTACTTTGGTAAATTCTGTCTATTTCTTTCTTGTCCCTGAAGATGTGAATATATTACGAAAGGCGCTCGGATTTCGTGTTTACTTTTTTCCTTTTCCCTGTGGTCGTTTTCTTATTAAAAAGCTCCGTGATTTTCTGTGATTTTACTGCTATATATATATATATAGTTTTACCTCATGAATATATATATATATATATTTTTTACTTCATGAGTTATGTTGATTAAATGTAGACTCCAGCAATGTTTGAATACTACAAAACCTTATTTCTCTCAATATAAATGAAATACAAGTGTCTTCGATCCTCGGAAATCCCGTGTACATTACATTTAATTCGGGCATTGTACATGGGATAAAGAGGGTTCCATTCGATGGGTTATATAGACACCATGACGGGTCATAATGGTAACGCTCGCGTGTCTGTGCTTGTAACTCGAGGGTCATAATTGTGATCACGAGAAATGAGGTCATCCCTCACGAGACTATAATTATATAAATCATTGTCATATAATAGATTATCATCATCGAAATTAGGTTTAAACATATGAGTTTAGAAGATTTTAATTTCGAGTAATGTTTCTTAATCACTCCATTTTAGTTATAGGCTAACTTTCCTACAATTACCGCGCCTCGGTGGTGTAGTGGTTAGCGTTACTGACTACGAATCCATTGGCGCGCAGCATAAACTCACCCGTTCATCCTTCTATTTAAGAAAGTGTTGGTAGATAAATGGGTACCTGGTAGCCTAGTGGTTAAGACGCTGGGCTGCTGATGGGGCTGGTTCGATGTCACGTTAAAATGTAGGTCTAAGGGGGAGTAAAGCTTGACCTTCGTCAGAATGAACAATTCGGGCGGAAGCAAAGCAAGTTATGTATTTCTGAGTCCTTAATTAAGAATCATAAATTTAAAGTTAGAAAAGATGTTTGAAAGGTGAAAGTGTAAATTTGTAAACAAATAGACGCAATCCTATAAATTAGGATTGGCGTCACATTTGTTTACACATTTTACACTTTCATTTTCAACATCTTTTCATTCATTTTTTTTATTTAAGATCTATTTAAAACGTGTTCATAATCGCATAAAACACGTTTTTAGTATTAAGAGTTTTAAAAGTGGAAATTTTTTCAGAATGTTAAGGAGGATGAGCAACACTTATGGCGAGTAAAGCGCTTTGATAGACTTGCTCATTGCAACCTCTGCCATAATAGGGTGAACACTCTGAACAGTCTCTCTTTAAAGTGGTTAGTTTGCGTCTGTAAGTATATCCTTCTTCTTATTGCACGCAACTCTCCTTTCCTTTGCCCTTGTTTACTGCATCTTCATACTCTCATTTTCATGTAGAAGAGCTTTAGTTTGCACGCATTGTTCTGTTACGGTCAATTTACAGTTATAATTTGAGGTACTATATAAGTACTCGTATATTAATATGCAAGTTCTTCGCGCTCAGTTATTCGTGTGTGTGGTAGTGGGGGGTAGGAAATATCATATATACTGTATATAAACTTTTATGTAACTTATCTCTATTGTGTTTCTTTCATACGCTTATATTATCTAACCTCGTTGTTATACCGCAAACATCCATAACACAATTTCAGTATAATTTAATTTATGTTCCCACATGAAAGCTTGTCTATCGCATTCGTATCCACGCCACGTAGCCGTTACATCCAATGAAGGAACCGTATGTTGTTCGTATTCGTGGAGACTTTATCTGTTATAAGACTTCTTTTGATGTTTCCTTCTATATTTAATCGTCTTAAAAAAAATAGCCTTTGTGCCTTTCATATTGTTTGAAACGTCAGTTTGACAACAATTTCACTTTTCCTTTTCCAAACAAAAACTAATTCAGCGAGACGCGAGTGAATTTCCATAAATTTATAACTCACTATTTTATTAACTTTCATCCGACAATAATTTTAATTTATTTAGTGATAATGTTATTGTCGACAAGAGAAAAACTTTATTTCAAAGAGAAGAAGAGGGACGAGAAACATATATATAAAATTTATATTTCTCTTTTATATTGAATTTGAAACCATAACAAAATACTGTTGTTTGTATTATTAATTATTATTATTATTATTATTATTACCTACTACCGCACGGGGTGCAAGGACGAGGTGTTGTTTCCGGTCTTGTGTGTGTGTGTGTGTGTGTGTGTGTACATAACTCTGAAACGGTCCAAATGTTTGAGAGTTCTGCGGGTTTGCATCTCCTGATGCCTTTCTATAGTTATTATTATTAATAATATTATTATTCATACTATTATTCCTATGTTCTGTCAATGATTTTAAAAAGTGCGAATTGCATTCCGTATTCAGTATGCACATAACACAACACTTCTCTTATGTGATAACGACTTGGGTACTCTACAAGAAAGGACACACATGAAGCTCACCCATTCTTATAACTGGCCGAATGTAAATTATTTTCAGTGATATATATATATATATATATATATATATATATATATATATATTATATATATATATATATATATATAATGAATATACGAGGAGTGATCAAAAAGTATCGATAATTTTATTGCTACGGACAAATTAATGCAAATAAGAAATAACCGTTTACATATGTGTGTCTTCCTGCCCTCTGGCGTCTGCAGTCTGAAGCAAAATCTGCGGGTCTTATTAAAAATTTGGACTGTGTTCGCATTTTGAAAGTTGCATTACAGATACAATTTTTCGCGCTGATTTCAAATGAAAAACTCACTTTTTGCAGAAATTTTTTATTTGTATGTTATAACTTTATAAGTCTATGAATCAGAAGTGCTTGCCAATCATGCTTAACATAAGCTCGTACAAATTTTGCCCTTTGTGACAACTCACGTTTTTATCCTTTACATTAGTCCTTTTAGCTCCGGCTACCCAGGCAAGGTGGATACAATCTTTGTGCATAATTTAGGTCCCGGGGGTACGGGGGCAGAGCCCCCGTAATGAGCTTCTACCCTCAATTTAAATTTTTGGGTTTTTTGCGTCCCGACTACTGTGCTTTCGCTGGTTTAGTATTACCCAGCGAAAGCCGCAGCAGCATCCTTTTTACATCCGGTAAGGACTTACCTTTTGCATTTAATACGTCATCAATTTATGCCGTCATAGTGACTTCCGGTAAGACGCGCCAATTGATTCTTCCGTCAATACATTTTATTTGCATATCGTGGCGTTTTCGGCATTGCTTCTTTTTGTGGACAATCCCCACACTTTACATTTTGTACAAGGCATCAGTTTCGTTTAACGAAAACAATGATTATAGGTTACCACTCATTTTCACTCACCAGCAAAAACAGGCACTGTTCCTGCAAACAAACGCCAATAAAATGTTAAATATTTATTTCCGCAAAAAATGAGTTGCATACTTAGAATCAGCATAAAAAACTGTACTAGTGTCAACATTTTCATAAAAATTTAACACAGCCCAAATTTTTAATAAGATCCAAATCTGCTACCATGAGTCAATAGTTGGTTGGAGCGCTTAAAAGGAGGGTGTGTGTTTGCAGTATGTATAAATCTCTGAAATGAAACAACGCGCGTTCGGAGACGAACGAAATGATTAAAACAGCTTTTGGAAATGATGTTCTGTGTAGCTAACGTTTACAAATGGCACAAAAAGTTTAAAAATGGAGAAACATTTGCTCGTACCAGAAATCGAATCTGTTGGACATTTTCATCCGTACGAGAAGTGGAAGAGCGGCCACTGCGTTCTTTGTCTTCAAGCGATGTTTCTCCATACACACACACATTCCAAAATGTATACTGCTTAATCTGTATTACACCCTTGCACACCTTCACATCCTATATAACAGCAATTTGAAGGAAATACCAGTCATTATATTATTTGCTGAATATCTGCTCACATATGGAGGAGCTTGTAGACACCAATCGAGCAGGAAGTACTTCGGGGGCGGGGGGGGGGGTTAGGTAGAAGATAGGGAGTGCTGGAATTCCAGTTTCTCCTGTCACTGTTCCTTAGCTGATCTTTTTCCGTGTCTCATCTACCCTGTCAGCAGCCCAGCATGTTCTCAAATACACAATTCTCCCTCTTTTCTTCACCACACATACAAGCATCTTGCACACTACATAATCTTTTCAAAATAAAAAAAAACAATGTCATCGACTTCAACAACCTCGGAGTCCCCTGGGGAGGGGACCGTAAATGTCTCCACTTTTGGCTCCCCCGTTGCCGATACTGGAAACGCAGACCCAGGGAGCGGGGTTGGTTCTGCTACTGCCCATTCGACATATTCTGGGCGTCTGCCTGATTCACTTTTTATAAACTTCTGCAACATTCGTGGCCTTTCCTCAAATTTTCAATCTGTTGAACACCACCTCTCCTCATCTAAACCTCACCTTCTCTTCCTCACTGAAATTCAGATGTCTGGGACGACTGACAGCAACCCCTTTTTTTGTGTCCTACTTTCTCAATACTCATTTTCACTCCACAGTTGGATTTCTTTCCTCCCATTTCACTGACATCCCTGGTGAATTAGCTTACAACTTTTCTATCCAAAATGACCTAGAGTAAATTGTACAGCACCCTACTCGTATCCCTGGTCGCCTTGGAGATAGGCCCAACATTATGGATTTATTTCTCACCACTCATACTTCTCACTCTGTCAAACTTTTTTTCTCTGTTGGGTTCCTCCGACCACAATCTTGTATCTGTTTCCTGTCCTATCGCTCCAATTCGGCCTTTGGATCCTCCCAAGAGGAGGCGCCTTTGGCACTTTGGCGCTGCTGATTGTGAGGCCCTTAGGCAGTACTTCTCTGACTTCCCATGGAATGATTACTGCTTCCTACTGGGCTGAGCACATCACGGAGGTGATTCTCTCGGGGGCATGAAGGCGTACATTCCATGCTTTGTTCCTATTACTATCCGCAACAGAGAGGAAGCTTTCAGAAGGTACAGTCGCCATCCAACTCCTGACTCTCACTTAGCTTATATTTCTGCCCGGAATCTGTTCAAAATCTGTTCTTCGACTCTTCAAAAATTCTTTCATCAGACAAAAATGTGAAAACCTATCGAATTCTAATTCTTCTCGTTCTTTCTGGCATCTAGCCAAAAAACTCTCCAACAACTTTACTTCTTCTTTCCCTCCTCTTTTCCATTCCGACGACTCGGTTGCCGTCTCTTCTCCTGATAAAGCTGAACTCTTCGATCAAACCTTCGCCTCCACCTCATCCCTGGACTTATTCGGACTATCGTGGATTTAATTATCCCAGAAGAGTTCCTTGTTCCATGCATGGTCTGTGTGTATCATAAAAAACTCAGGGAACCATTCTGAGTTCATTCCCATCATGAAACGGACATGTTATGTGCCTTGAAAAGTGGACGCTCAATTCTGCCAGTTGAGGTTTAAGTTTGGGTTTTGGCTAAAAATATAATAGTTACCCCTTTTTCTTTGATTTATTCAATCCGACGTGAATGCAACGAGTCTTTTACTTATATTGAGGTTCTAAATGTAGTGGGGGCTAGGCTGCTTTAAACCCTAGATCCATGTCCAAAAGCTGGATCCTGTCTGCTTTGCAGATAGCTGGTGAGGGAAGCTATATTTATGGGACTTCTTTGCGAGAGACCCGTTACCCACGTCAGGCTTGCATCATGGAAAAGAAAAACTATGGTATTTGTCATTTACCATTACTTATTCGGACTATAGTGGATTTAATTATCCCAGAAGAGTTCCTTGTTCCATGCATGG
Source organism: Bathynomus jamesi (assembly GCA_023014485.1). Lineage (NCBI taxonomy): Eukaryota > Metazoa > Arthropoda > Malacostraca > Isopoda > Cirolanidae > Bathynomus > Bathynomus jamesi. Next base: position 1,334,819 of record JAJOZX010000259.1, read on the forward strand.
TCTGTGTGTATCATAAAAAACTCAGGGAACCATTCTGAGTTCATTCCCATATATATATATATATATACACAAAGTGTTTCAGGAGGAAAGGTCAATACTTCGGGAGGTGATGTATCGGTCATTGTGAGAAAAAAAGGTCATATGAACATGTGTCTAATTCTGAATGGTTATGGAGATAGAGTTGTTTGAATCTGATGCGCGCGCAGCTCTTCCTCCCCCTTCCCCCCCTATAACCTTGAACCATGTAAGCTGTAATATAAGCATGTAACATAAGCCAATCGACAGCTGACTGTTGTGAGTGACATTGTTTGGTGTTTGAAGCGGTGTTAAGAATGCCACACACCTTCGCACATGCCAAATATGCAGATATGGTGTATGTCTACGGTTTTTGCGATGGAAGTGCAACAGCTGCTGTTGAAGAATACCGTCGACGGTTTCCGAACCGCAGAATTCCGGATCAAAGAGTGTTTACCAGGGTTTTCAACACATTGCGTGAGATTGGTACACTTCCCAACGCTCATGTCTCATCTGAACGTGAAGGTCAACAAGATGTGGATGAAGTGGAAAACATTCTTCAGTTGGTAGAGCGTAGTCCTACTATTAGCTCACGAAGAATTTCTACACGTCTTGGTGTACCACACACAAGAATGGCGAACATTACGTGAGGAAGGCTGGACCTTTTCCAGTTTGTGTACCGTTTTTCATATAATTTATTTTTGAGAATATTTTTGTTAAAACTAACGAAAATATCACGACTTAACCTAACCAATTATCAAGGGCGTACAGTTGATCTGTTATCAATTATAACATTGTTTGTTTCTGGAATAGTATTTACTATTTACTAATAGATCAACTGTACGCTCTTGATAATTGGTTAGGTTAAGTCGTGATATTTTCGTTAGTTTTAACAAAAATATTCTCAAAAATAAATTATATGAAAAACGGTACACAAACTGGAAAAGGTCCGGAAGGCTTGCATCCATATCATGTACAGCGTGTACAACACCTTCAACCAGGAGACGCTGCCATGCGACTGGAATTTTATCATTGGGTATATGCTAATCGCCGATTGCTTCGATTAATACTTCACGATGAAGCTACTTTCACCCATGACGGTATCAACAACACTTGTAACTCTCATCGGTGGTCAGACGAAACTCCAAATGCCACTGTGGAAACAAATTTTCAACATCGCTTCTCTGCCAATGTGTGGTGCGATATCATCGATGATCAGCTGATTGGCCCTGTTACTTGAGAGAATCGTCTTACAGGACAAAGTTACCTAGAATTTCTGCAAAATGAATTGCCAGGACTATTGGAGGATGTTCCTTTGGCTACACGCGCTGGTATGTACTTTCAGCATGACGGAGCTCCTCCACATTCTACCCGTCTGGTGATGCAATACCTAAATCAAACTTTCCCTGGTCGATGGATCGGCCGCGGTGGTCCCATTCAATGGCCACCAAGGTCTCCAGACCTCTCTCCGTTAGATTATTGTTTGTGGGGGTGGATGAAAAGTCAAGTTTACGAAAGAAAGGTGGATACACGAGACGAATTACTGGCGCGCATTTTGGATGCTGCTGCCCGCATAAAGGAACGTCAAGATCAACTTAGACGAACAACACGCGATCTTCGCACACGAGTTGTAAAGTGCATTGAGGTTGATGGTGGGATTTTCGAAAACGTATTGTAAACTGTAACAAATTTGTCATTTCTGTATCTGATACCATTCAAAATGCCAATGTTTAAATATTAAATGTTAGAAATAGTAATTGGTTTCTGATTACCATTAACAATGCTTTTGTATTTGTAGATTCAAACAGCTCTATCTCCGTAACCATTCAGAATTAGACACATGTTCATATGAACTTTTTTTCTCACAATGACCGATACTAATCACCTCCCGAAGTATTGACCTTTCCTCCTGAAACACTCTGTATATGACAATATCTTTATTTTACTGTATATACACAATTTTTATAAATTTATGTTATACTAATTAATTGATAAGTGTAATGATGGGGGTTGTTAACCTCCTTCGCAACATCTAAGGTCTTATGACGGAGGGGACCTACAGCTTCACGTGGGATCCGAACCACGGGTCGCTACGTACTCTGGACGCGGAGGACGGTCTCCCATCCAATTACTATCGACCCAATGTCGTTTCACTTAGCTAATCAACGGGGTGTTACGAACTTACGACATTGGCTACGACGCAGTCTAATTAATTGATATATCTCCAATTATTATTGTAAAATAATTATTATTGCGTATACTCGTAAGTAGTTTGACCGCAAAATGCCAGAGTGCAATGCAAGTGCATAATGTTGCAAGAGTGCCAACCCCACCCCCTTTGTTGCAAGGCACCCCACCCCCCTTGTTCCCCCACTCCCCTTTGTTGCAAAAGAAAAAAAAGAAAAATTCCCCTGGGGGAGGAGGTGGGACGGCCTCACCCCCCAAAGGGGCATACCTAACCTAAGAGAGAGAGAGAGAGAGGTGGAGGGAAACCAGAGGGAGGGGGTTCTTCGCCTGACAGCTGTCAGACGCATATGAGGTCTTCAGCCGCCCCGCCGCTCTCTTATAGGACCTCTACTCAGACAGTTGGCTTAGAAGGCTGAGTTGCCAGATCGTTATTTATTAAATTATTCCATATATTAATTAGCCAGTTGCCTTAGAATGCTGAGTTGCCAAATTGTGCTATGCATTTAATTTATTCCGTATATTAATCAGCCAGTAGGCTTAGAAGGCTGAGTTGCCAGATAGCATTAATTATTTAATTATTCCTTATATTCTTCTGTCATCCAGCTTAGAACTTGAGCTGACAGCTTCGCTACTTATTTATTAAATTATTCCATATATTCCAGTTGGTTTAGAAGACCGATTTGACAAATAACAATTAATTAAATATTCAGAAAACCGAAACCAAACAAATTGTATAATCGTGTTCAAAGAATAAATAAAACACCAGTACAATGTTCTGTTTATTTTAGCTGAATTAATGGATATACACTGGGACATATGCAGGGTGTACATAAAGTCAGGATCTATTTTTGTGAAGCACTTGGAAATTATATGGAATTCAATCATAAAATGATAAAGTGGTAACATTTATTAAATAATTAAGAGTAGGATTCGACGTGACGCCCATCAGTATCCCTGCACAGCTCAAATCGTTCCGCAGCATTTCTAAACACATTCTGGAGCATTTGCGGGGTTATGTTATCTGCAGCAGTTCGTATACGTGTACGTAAGTTTTCAAGACTCGTAATCTTCGTCTGATAGACGTGCGATTTGATAAAGCCCCATGCAAAGAAATCTAAAGGGGTTAAATCTGGTGATCTCGCTGGCCAAGGTCTGTTGCTTCCGCGTCCGATCCAGCGATTTGGAAAACGTCCATTTAGATAATCCTGAACAATTTTGGCATAGTGACAAGGAGCACCATCATGTTGATAGACGACGGTACTAACAATCCTATCCCCAATCAGCTGAGGTTCAAGGAATTGCTGCAACATGTCCAGATAAATAAGCCCCGTAACTGTAGCTTCAGCAAAGAAAAAAGGAACATAAACCTTAGATTGTGTTAAACCCATCCAGACATTAACTTTAGGTGAGTCTCTTTCCCAATTTTGGACGAAATCATTCGGTCTTTCATCTGCCCAAATTCGACAGTTATGGCGATTTACTTTTCCACACGTATGGAAAGTGGCTTCATCACTAAAGAGAATGTTGTCCATTAAATTATCACTCCAGATTTGTTCTACGAGATCAGCACACACAGCACTTCGTCGAGGGAAATCTTCCTCATGTAAATCATGTAAAACCTGCAAATGATAGCTTTTCTTCTGCAAATTAACTTTCAGAATTTTGTGCACAGATGACGTCGGGAGGCCGAGTCTGTGTGATGCAGCACGAACGGACGTACGTGGCTCCTCAGTGATAATTCCGCGTACTGCATTCACGGTAAGATCTGACATACACGGTCGTCCTGATCTTGCTTCATCATTTACAGATCCCGTTCGTTTAAATTTGTTCACCAATTTTCGTATTGTCTTGTCTATTGGCCCCGGCTTATGAAATCTCCTTCTAAACTTCTCTCTGATGTCATTGTATTTCTTTCCCTCGATTCGCCAAATTACTATTGCCACACGCTCTTCTGTATTCATTCTAAGGGCTTCTGAAAAGAAAAATAGAAAAAATAATTATTTCACAAAAATAGATCCTGACCCTATGTACACCCTGTATATGGTCAAATAATAGAACGGAAAATATATAATCATACAAAGCATAGTATTAACAAAATATTAGTACAGGAAAATATATAGTTGCATTAATTATGTATAATCATACAAAGCATAGTATTAACAAAATATTAGTACAGGAAAATATATAGTTATATCACTTATCACTTATCACAGGCGATACTCATCTTTAAAATCTGTTAAAAACTCACACAGCCCATTAGCCACAACCTCACCACAAACCTCATCATGATATATATTAATGTAGTTGTAAAAATACTTAAGATTGCCCATGATGACAAGATTTACATTTTCAGCCGTAGGGTACGAGTAATCGGTATGGTGTAACATAATATAATACCGCTTATCACACCACTCATCCACAAGACTCACTACCCATAACTGTTGTTTATCTTCTGAGCGTGTTGCTTCTTCTACCACGCGGTATATGTGAGCCTTTATAAAGCTTAGTTCTATAACATACTTCAGTACATCGTCTGTACTGCGAAATCCTACAACCCCCTCGCCAGAATATCCGTAGAGTATTTGAATAGCCTGACCCTTCGCACGATTCAATGCAGCCTTAAAAGAGGCAAAGGAGGCGGGAATAGGGAGTTTTTCAGTATCCACTACATCTACGCACTTAGCAGAATACCACTTCATAAATGTTGAACACGCGATATTAAAGGTAGCCATTACTATTTTCTTCTATGCGAGAGAATACACGTCTGAGCTCAAGGGTATACAGAGGTCAACTGAGCACGCAGGGAAGCCCAGGTTGCGGCATGACTCACGCTGCCGGTCTTACAGTGGGCGGGCCTTAGCTTTTTACTGTACACACACACACACACACACACACACACACACACACACAAGTAAAACGCTAGTTGAAACATGATTTATTTAATAATCGAAATATTCAAGGTGTATATATATATATATTTACAAATACGTGTAATAATTAAGTTAGCAATAGACATATCAAAGATTATGGTATCCAAAGGGCACGGTGTCATAGGTACCAGGCACCTGGTAGCGTTTCCTGTAGGTGTTACGGCACACCTTTGTACCCCTAAGTTCCTTCACGCCCCCCAGCTTCTGCGCCCGAAAATTGTGGGTGCCTACAGTCAGTTGGGGCGGCCGACCACCCTCATCATCTTCCAAGCACACTAGCTCCTTCAGCGAATCAAAGTTGACGACCCGCCGATTCGCTTGGTTAAGCGTGATACCCTTAGCCTTCACGATATACTTCGTTTCATCCCCTATCCTCACCCGTACCCCATAGGTTTTTGGCCCTGTTGACACAAACGAGTCGGCGTATGCGTTGTCCCCATACTCATCCTTGATCTCGTCAGTTAGCTCACCGAGGAACTCCCCAATAGCAGGCATGTATTCACCCCTCCTCGCTGTGAATATCACGCTATCTGTATCGGCATACAAAACCCGCCGCCCAAGAGAATGCAATAGACCCCAAAGTTTGATGTGCGCGTAGGCTGTTGTGAAGCTGGCTACAGGAATGTTTGTAACCCGTGAGGTATCTGTGGCCAATTCAGTATTGTTGTACTTTATTATGTAAGTATTGCCTACATTCACAATCTCCATGACCTCTTTATCGGGTGCGTTGGCGTAATCCCAGACTTCACTATAACTTTGCGCCAAATGAACGTTCCCTTTACCGGTATTCTGTGCAAATTTTCCCCAAAGACTGTTTAGGCACAATTTTGCACTAAAGCGCTTGCCAGGACTCTTTACAATTTGGGTACGATCAAGTTGTATACCTTCGTGGTCACGGTAACGCTGAATATAAGACGTTTTTTCATCTTCGGTTTCAACCCCATGCCTCAACCTTGTCCTTCAAAAAGCGTTTATATATGGTGTGAAAAGGTTGGGTAGCTTTGAAACCTCCACACCTCATGTATCTTCATTATTCTATACCCATGGCGAACGGCTAGGGCCAGCTCAGGGCTTGTGTATACACCTCTGATCTTACGCTGGTGAGGTGTATGGCCACAATCACCATTGTTCTCTTCTGCACACTTCACGCACAGGGGAAACATGAGTTTGTGATCTATAACGACGGGTAAGATCGGCATCCATAAATCGCGAGGGGGGAGCACGTCTACGAAAGAAAGGCCGAAATAGTACCCATTCAAATTTCTTGAGTCTCGTTGATGGAGGGCAGGTTAGGACCCACCATTTTTCAGGCGCACCTACGGGGTACGGATTGTTCTTCATCACGTAGGGGTATAAAGAACAGAAATCGTAGTAATGGAGTTTCACGCCTCCGTAGGCGGAAAGTATAGCTTGAAGGGATTTGTACGCCCTCCGAACAAGCTATGCCGCATTTGAGAGGATCCAGTACCATTGAACGCTTGATCGTGTTTATTTCTTCACGGTACGCCCCGTCTGTCTCCATCCGTGCATCATATTCATGCTCCCACAAGACTTTGTGAGTGAACTGGGACCCTATAAGCTGATCGCGGGTGCGCGTCCACGCAAGACAGTCGGCAGGAGATCTACCGTGGATATCTCCACGATTCCCACTCAGGACGGGGGCATCCATGCCACCAGCAACCGTTAAAGGAGTACACAGTCTTCTCGCCAGTGACACGGTTTTCACTTAGACCATCAACCCAAAAAACACGGCCATTAACCTTAATGGGTACTTCACCCGTGTTGCGGGCATGCTTTATGTATACACCTGTCTGCTGCTGTAGGTGTATGAGCCAGTAAATAGCCTTGTGCCCATAACTGCGGGGGTTGTTTCTGTATAATGGCTAAGGTGTCTTTAGGCATGAAGTTATTCTTGAACACCGTAAAACATAATGAGGCGATGGTGGTTGCGACTTGCAGCGGATCGCATTTGAAACGGCATATGTACATCCTTCTAAAGGCCTGGAAACATACTCTAAGCACGCGCACATCATTCACGCAATAACGCTCACATTCATCAGCTATATTATAAGGATTACGTTCATTAAAACTGTTGTAGTATCGATCAAAATCTTCACGTTCATCTGCGCTCATACAATCATAGTTAAAGTAATGTTTGGGTGGAGGTAGACCTACGTAATTTAAAGTTTCACTAGTGAGGAATGTGTAAGGGAAGTATCCTTTTGAAACTCAGCTGCTACGCCCATCACCTTGGGTAGCTTTGCTAATTTACAAGGTGTGAATAATAAAGTGTCTTTAAATTGTACATTACCTCTTATTTGCATCTGTATTAATTTGTTGCCTCTTTTCAATGGATCACCTGTAAATATCTCAGAGGACTCGTGCTCAAGCAGCTCCTTATAAAGGAACTGTGGTCAAATTTTGCCCCGTTATGGGCGAGAATATACACAGTCATTTTTTTGAACTTGTCCGCTAACTTGACAATATAGGACACAAATAGTTTTACAGGGCTATCGTGGACATTCGTTTTAAAAACGTTTGTCCGTTTACCACATTTGTGACACTCATCACACTCGATCTCCATACACTCATCACAGATAGTCTGGCTCACAAGTAAATGTGGAATAACCTCTTTGGTTTCAGCGTTCGTGTATGTTTCTATATCGTAGTACACAGTTATACAAGGTTGTTTTTAGGCTTGGCGTCTTTCATATAACATACATGCTTTACACCATCCGCCTTATATTTCTCATGGCATGTAGAGCAGTGAATTTCGTCACATTTGTGGAAACTTTCCCCAATTATCCATCATGTGAAACATACCACATTCACAGATTCTCATTTTCCTGCACGTGCCAATTGATTTATGGAGCTCAAAACAGTTATTATTGTGCGTCTACACACATTACAATCCCTCTTCTCAGCTTCAACTACACGGCTTTCACATTTGGCTTTTACACTGCTCACATACCATGTGACATCTTTACAATGTTTCACTATATCATCCGCAAACTCGAGACACCCCTTACACAAATCATGATGTCGTCCATATTTTCGACTTTTGTCATAACTCGCGTAAAGGCACCTTATATTACGGATGGGGAGATATGTTGTACCTGACAGTCCTAAAATAAGTAGGGGTCTTGTACGATCTCTCACACAGCTTTTAAAAACATACACAGTTCTACGACGATCATCCAGTCCAAATACAACTATACGAGCATTCATTTCCTGTTCTACCCTTCTCAGCTCTTCAGGACCCATATTACAGTCAAACTCAAGTTCACAGTCTACAGCTAGTTTACGGGCACGCTCCACTACCGTAGGCAGCCAAATTTGCTCGGACCGTATTTAGTACAGTAAACATACGTGCTAAGACTACTGCTATAAAGCCGCAACCACGATCGACGTTTATATGCCGTCTATAAATAGCCTGAGAATTGAAGTTAAGAGTAACGGTGTCACTATGACCCGCAACACGGAATACACGGTCAATATTTACCGTGAAGTTGTCCATATTGAAGGCTATACTACTTTGGGAGGCCTGCATTATACGACCTAATATATACTCTACATCTTCAGCCGCCAAACGCCTGAATGGTACTACTACCAAAAATCATCTACATCGTATCATCTGACCCGAATCCGAAGGACAGCCTCGTCCTGACTTCACGCTCGTCGCGGTTCTGAAGGGCAAACTCTACAATGCTCTACACGCGACGTAGTCCGTGTTCAATACCGTTGCTATACATGGATCTAGGATCAACCCTGACTATATACCGATTTCTAGTCAAGGCTGGGGTTGGGGTTGCGGTGCGCACCAACTCGAATGTTATACCATCCTCAACAGAACGGGGAGCAGCTGTGGAGGATGAATAAGGGTATATTTGGGAAGACGCTGTTGTGGGGTTGGTTGCGTAAGACGTTGAGGGTTGGGGCTCTATTACTGCAGATCAACAGAACGGGGAGCTGCTGTGGAGGATGAATAAGGGGGATATTGGCGGAAGGCTACTGTGGGGTTGTTGCGTAAGACGTTGAGGGTTGGGGTTCTATTACTGGTGGTCGTAACAACAACCTGAACGCTTTATACCTGACGTGGAGGATCTCATCACACCTCCGCTTTGAACGTGCACAGGTCGCTGGTGAGGGCTCATCGGCGGGTGGGTACTGTAGATGCACGGTCAACGGGTTCATCCGTGATATCGATGATGGGGGTGTACATCGTCGTCATTCACGGTTCTGTGGAAGAAGAAAACAAAATATAAGGAGCAGCACTCGTTATTTGTAATATTTTGTAAATGACCCTTAGGGGTGTGACGTGTTAGAAATGGAATCTGTAGAAAAATTCAGATTCACGAGCCCATCCACATGTATTATATCTGGACCTACAGGTGTGGTAAAACGGTGTTTATGCTTAATATCATTAAAGAAAAGGGGGAAATGTTCTCAAAATTTGTGCATAAAGTTATATGGTGCTATTCGACATACCAATCAGTGTTCAACGAGTACCAAGATGATGTTTTGTTCCACAAGGGGGTCTATGACGTTAATTCTTAAAGGGAAATGAACATACAGTCATCGTAATTGACGACCTCATGTTGGAGATGGATAAAACGTTTGCCGAGACATTTACAGTATTCTCCCACCACCTTAACATAAGCGTGTTCTTCATCAATCAGAATCTATTTTTCAAAAATAGATACATGCGCGATATGTCACTAATACACAATATCTAGTCTTATTCGCGCAACGTAGATATGTGTCACAAATTGGGTATTAGCCAATCAAATGTTCCCGAATCAGCGAATCCAAGCGAACCTGAAACCGTGTATATTCCAGAATGAATGACGAATAGGCTAAAGAAATACCGCGAATTAATAAAAATCTATCAACGACTGCCTCGGGCATTGCAGCAGATGTTTGTTAAAAATATCGACTCCGACTTTTTAAAGTGCATCTGTGAAATCTGTCTTAATGTTATAAAATGTAATGTTCCAATGAAACCCTCTCAGAAGACTCGCTTACGTCGTTACAAGAACATAATACGGACGCTCGCTCATAAAAGTCAGGCTGTGGGTAAGAAAAGCGCATTACTGTACAAAGAGGAGGATCGTTCCTGCCCATCTTTTTTCAGTTTTGGGCCCTTTACTGACTAGATTAATATAATGAAGAAGGTGGTTGTGATTCCGCACGAGGTGTATGCTTCATTACAAAGGAGCCCAGATGCGGTTCTAGAACCCCATAAAAGTAGGCTTAAAAGAATGGAAAGTGAGTTGCTAGCCCTATTAAACAATGAAAAGACACCTGATGAGAAAAGGATCTTGTACCAAGAGGCTTTGCAGAAATTTCTTCATGAGTACAAAGATTATAAGCAGCCTACAGAGCTCCCCGTGAGGCACAGCTCGAGTAGCGCTGAGCATAGCGACACAGGACCTGGGCAACCAAAGAGCAATGGAACACAACACAACACATCGAACATGTGCTAAAAAACAGCCTCCCCATACGGGGCTCCAATAAACCTTAGGCCTCCCGCCCATGGCCTAAACCATTAGAGGTACAGTAAAACTAAACATACCTTACAAAAGAGAATTTAATCCTGCATTTAATGAGAAACGATTAAAACTTGGTGTTCCCGCCATTGGCTTCCAAGACAGCCTGAATTCGCTTTGGGTAGCTTACCAAAAGTAACGTGAATAGATCTTGATCGTTACGCAAATTTGCTAAAACAGTTTCAATGTGTTGCGTGATTGTATCCTTCGAAAATCGATTTGCTGCAGGTTCTTGAAACAGACATTCAACCTTGTCCTTTATAACTGATCCAATGTGTTCACAGACGTTCAGGTCAGGAGAATTTCCTGGCCATTCTTCATTTCCAAAGAAATCGATCTCATGGTTCCGCAACAACTGTTGAGTGGATAATGCTTTAAAGCAGTGGGCCTTATCGTGCAGAAGTGTGACCTGATCGAATCCATAACATTGTTTGGATTTCTTAGAAAAGGAATGACATGCTGGGATAGAATAATATCACGAAAATCCTGTCCATCCCAATTCTGACCATTTGGCTTCAGCACCCACATGAGCTTCTTTGCAGTGAACAAAACAAACACACCAACACAGTCTGGACTTTTTAATAATTCGCGATAATGTTCATTGTCATCGATTTCATCTGGTGTTGTGGCCCACACTCGATCATTTTGGTAGTTAGGCCGACGTGTTACGTAAACAAAAAATTCATCGGAGACAGCTAAATGCATGAAATCATCCACATCCCAATCTTCAAGATAATGGGCAAACCACATTCTGTCATGGATGTTAAGTTGTTTTTCTTGGCTTTGGAAGTTCATGCCAAGGTTTTAAACCTTGCCTATGACGGTACAGTTGAATGATCTCACCACTAACGATCTTTCCTCTCAACACTTCGATCTCTCTAGAAAGTTTAGCACAGCTGTTTTTCCGCTTACGCGTACCGCTTTCAATGATGTCCTTTGTTTCCTGAGAGAGTAGCAAATTTGGGAGTCCAGATTTGGTTGTATCCATTTCACATTCATCCAAAGTTTTATTCCAATTTCTTTTGACGAAGTCCTCACTTCTTCGCAACTTTTTGGCAACCCATGAACGTGTTATAAAGGTGGCTCCAGCATCACGAGCTTCCCGAAATGTTATTGCTCGTATGCGATCTATCACACGTTGCCTCTCCGAATCACCAATTAATTGAGAAGCCATTATATTATCACTTTATCAGCTAGAGTAATTTTAATACTTGCAATAAATAAAGAATTTTATATTTTTATAATCACTAAAAACTATTTCGATATAAGTAAACATGTATGCTGCAAATGGGGGGGGGCTAAGGATTTTGGAACCCCTTACATTGAGGAATAAAGGCCTAAGTCTTTATAATCTATTGAGTGAGGACCCCATCATACAGTGGACCGATACAGGCGAGGTCATTGTTGAAGGAACAAGGGTACAAGGGTCCAATGTCGTTGATATTCATGATCTGGTGAGAAAGTGGGATAGGCCCTCACCAACAGGATGGAGGCATATTAAGGCAAGACTACAACAAATAAATGTCCCCAAAACATTGATAGGTAATCTGAATAAAAATGTGGAAGATATCTTAACTATTACGACTAAAATGTTTATTTGCTTAAATGGTCACATGCTGATTAGAAAAAGATGTACGTATGGTTTCAGATTTGCTATTGAAGGAACATGTTATTTGCACTGAAAGGCGACAGGAAGGGTCCCAACTCGAATCTTGTTTTGTAGTTTGACTAGCTTATCATGGGATGGTCTAAACATACCATAAATCGTCTGAATTATGTGTGAAGGATTGAAAGACATCTGTTCTAAAATTGCCTTCCTGACCGTAGATTAAACTCGAGAGATACGACATAAAAACATGCCTTTTCCTGTACATTTCCAAGATTTCCAAAATTGATATATATATATATATATCATTAGTAGTGGTAATAATATTAATAATAATAATAATTTCACGCTTACTTAGAAACAAGTATTGAAACACTATATATGGGGTTAAAGTTTCGCGTTTTATTGCAAAAATAATGCACGATATATATATATATATACAATGAATCATTTGAAAGCTTTTTTCGGTGATTTAATTATTTTCTTTTTTCGTACGAGATGTTTTACCCCCTCCTTAGACCTACGGTTGGGATTTATTTTGTGTACGAGTTGTTTCTACACCCCACCTTAGGCCTACGGGGCTCTTTCTCTTTCTTTTTGAATTGAAGTGTTTTACGCCAGCCTTAGACCCACGGGAAGGCATTAGGGTACCCTGAGTAACGGGCCCCGGTTCTTTTTTAGCTCACACAAACGTACACTGTGACACCTGGCTAGGGCGCCCAGCAACCGGACGCACGGGACTCGTCCCCGTCAACGGGAGACGCGTCAACTGATGCCCGTGGCGCTGATGCCCGGAGGCACTGGCTGATGATGCCCTGAGGCACTGGCTGATTAAGCCAACTGGCTGATTAGAGTCCTATAAGAGAGCGGCGGGGTGGCTGAAGGACTCGTATGCGTCTGACAGCTGTCATGCGAAGAACCCCCTTCCTCTCTCTCTCTCTCTCTCTCTCTCTCTCTCTCTCTCTCTCTCAGGTTAGGTATGCCCCTTTGGGGGTGAGGCCGTCCCCCTCCTCCCCCAGGAGAATTTTTTATTTTTTCCTTTTGCAACAAAGGGGGGTAGGAGAACAGGGGGTGAGGTGTGCCTTGCAACAAAGGGGGTGGGGGTTGCTACTCTTGCAACAAAGGGGTTGGGGTTGACACTCTTGCAACAAAGGGGGTTGGGGTTTGGCACTCTTGCAAAAAAGGGGTTGGGGTTGGCACTCTTGCGACATTATGCGATTGCATTGCACTCTGCCATTTTGCGGTCATGCTACTCTCGTTACTCTCGTATGTATAAATCGAAATAAAAAACGTTTGGTTATTAAATCTTATACAATAATCGTATAATTACAGGATTCTATCAAAAAACGCACCGTACAGTATGTATACGATGTTTCTTTGAAGTATTGTTAACACAGCTGAATCTTTATAATATAAATTCTTTTGTTTCAGAGTTTTCATTAACTCGAATGTAACTCGTACGTACGTAAGTTCAAAATCAAAATCACATTAAAGTTTATGAAGCTCGAAATATCATCATATTTAATTTGTAAAGTTCTTTTATAAAAGTGAAGCGTTCTAAGTTTACCTACACGAAGTCTTCATAGTCAAAAGTTTATATATTCATAGCTCAAATTCATTGAACTTGGTAAATAAATTTGCTAATAAAGTTTTACTACAGTATAATCAATGTCTTTGTCTTTGTCCATTACCAGTGTGTAATATTCTTCAAAACAGGTGTCACTCATTAACTGTTTATAAACACTTTATGATCGTTTATAAACATATCGTAAACGGACCTTTGTTTGTTGGGAAGGGAACAAAACATTGAGGACTTACTCTCGAAACTGCAGTTACAATTAAATAACTTGCGTAGTCCACTAGTTCCTATGCAAGGTTAGGTTATTTTCAGTATACTTGTGGGTAAGATAAAATTGAAGATAACGTACCTTGCATATGAGTTACTTTGAGTACTCGGATTAATTTTAACTCACTAGTTTTGAAAGAGTTTTATTAATTCAGCTTATTTCTCCCATTCTTGTTTTGTTAAACCAAAATCAGTTATACAAATATTTATTTAGTTAGAGTGAATTTGTTAAACATATTTTAAAAGTCACTGAAACTTCGTTCTGGTATTCCTCCAGACTGCAAGTATACCGTTCATGAATGGTGCGTTCAGATGGTTTCTCTATCGTGTACGTCTACCTACGTGAAGAGCAAAAGAACTACGGACATTATTGCCCATCACTGGGTGATGGGCAATTGTTATGGAAGATGCAACCATTGCAAAAAGACTATCAAAAGCTACGATGGTACCACAGGACTAAAGTGCAGATGGTGTCAAATGAAGGTAACAAATAATCATTTATTACACTGTGTAACACTGATTCTGTTTATATAGAATTTTTTGTTTTTATATGCATTTGTGGGCGCTGAGTCCAAATCTGGCCTTGGTTTGTGTGTATCATCAATGGTTTCAGAGATAATCCATTTTTCATGTTTTACCAGTATAATGTTATTATGGTTGCAGCAATATCAGAATAATCAGGAATTGTTGAGAACAATCCTGATGTTCGTTGACAGTTTCTTGCTCTAGAAATTGCCCGAAACTTCCACTGTGCTATATAAAGAAGAGCGCAGAGTCTGAGAAGTCAGTAAGTGTGAGCACACAACGAAAGCAGGTTGTTTGTCTGATGGTTACCAGCACTGAGATACTGTGTTTCTGTGCTTCTCTGTGCTGACGATTTGAGTGTTATCGATCCTTTTTTATTGCGAACATTATTTCAGTGTTGTGAATACATCTTTTTTCTGGAATCTGTAATCTGTTGCAGATTTAATAACTCTTCTCTCTATATCTGCAGGTTATGATTAATGTAGTACAGTTTGGTAAAGAGAATGGCAACTAGAACTTGTAAACACTCGCCGGATATATTCTGCTACGTTTGTGGGTATTACATAGGCCCCAAGCAAGTATCGCACAAGATTGTGAAAGGCACCAAGTTCTGGATCGCGTATCGGCTCTATTTTGGTATGCCTATGGGTGACCAAGATAAGCCCTGGGCACCCCATGTGATCTGTGGAAGCTGCCGCTCCACACTTGAAGGGTGGCTGCGGGGAGTACGCAAGGCAATGCCCTTTGCGGTACCTAGAATATGGAGAGAACCAAAGAGCCACCACGACGATTGCTACTACTGCATGGTAGATGTTTCTAAGTACAGGAAAGTTAAAGGAAGGCAGACTCTTCAGTATCCAAGCATAGCGTCGTCCATAGCTCCTGTACCACATGGCGAAGGTCTTCCAATACCACGTCCACCAGAACAAGTATCTATCCATTACTTTACCTTCTGTATTTACAGACTGTGGGTCATTATGTGTCGATTTTTCTTAGTGCTGATGCTCTTCTACATATATAGCTATGCCTATACTTTGTTTCTTTGCTTTGCAGGTTCAAAATGAGGATGCAGCTAGCTCATCTGAGATGTCGGCTGGTGAGGACAGTCATGATGAAGAATATACAGTAACTTTCAGTACAAACCCTCACTTTCCAAATCAGAGGGAATTGGACGACTTAATTAGAGATTTGGATCTGACGAAATCAGGGTCTGAGCTTCTGACTTCCAGACTCAAAGAGTAGAATTTGCTTGGAGAAGACTGCAAGAGCACTGTATACCGAAAGTGGCATGAAGAGTTTGCAAGGTTCTACGATGTCAATGGCTCTCTCTGTTATTGCAGCGAGGTTAATGGTCTATTCACAGCTATTGGGTTAACACATATACCCTCAGAGTGGCGCCTGTTTATTGACAGTTCAACTCCGAGTTTAAAAGCTGTTCTACTCCACAATGGGAACAAATATCCATCTATACCAGTTGCACATTCTGTTCAAATGAAAGAGGACTATGAAATGTCAAACAACTGCTCACTCAAATCAGGTATGAACAATATAACTGGGACGTGTGTGGTGATTTCAAAATGATTGGTTTCCTGTTAGGTTTACAAGGAGGGTTTACTAAATATTCATGTTTTCTTTGCCTGTGGAATAGAGGGCTTCAACTGAGCACTATAAAACAGTTCAGTGGCTCCACGTGAAGGACTGCAACCAGGAAAGTACAATGTACTCAGGGAACCTCTTGTGAAGCCTGACATAGTTCTGCTACCACCTCTCCATATGAAGTTGGGTCTAATTAAGCATTTGTAACTGCGTTAGATTTTGGAGGGGAAGTCTTCCAACAGATTCGGGTCATGTTCCCTAAACTCTCTGAGGCCAAAGTCAAGGCTGGCATCTTTGTAGGACCACAAGTCAAGGCGCTGTTGAATTCAAAGAACCTTGAAGCCAAGATGACTCCGATCGAAAAAGAGGCTTGGTGTGCTTTCCGTGATGTGGTTCGTGGGTTTTTAGGCAACCATAAAGCACCAAACTATAAGGAGTTAGTGTCAAACTTGATTAAGTGCTATGGCAAAATAATGGGGTGCCGTATGTCTTTAAAATTACACTATCTGCATTCACACCTAGACTTTTTTCGTGATAACCTGGGCGATGTGAGTGAAGAACATGGCGAAAGATTTCATCAAGATATTCAAACGATGGAGAAAAGGTACCAGGGCCATTGGGATGCTTCCATGATGGGAGACTACGTATGGTCGCTGATCAGAAAGGATAAGAATGTTCATACGCGGAAGTCGCGTTCTTCAGTGCATTCTCTTATCGGTTCTCCTCATGATATATATTATATCCATCGCACCATTTTGGGTTTGTCAAACAATTTTGGCTCAATAAACATTAATTTCCAATAGTGTTTTTATTTTCATAAAATATTTATGTTAGCCTTCTTTATATACTTTGCCATATGAAAAGTGTGATAACCTATATTTTTGAAACGGTTGATGATAGAGCAAAACCAATATAATTTTTGGAATCAGCGCCCCGAAATAATTAAGAAACGACAGAAAAATCGCAATAAACAAAATTTTTCAAATTTTTTACTCAGTGTTATTATTACGATAAATAAATCTTACTTTTGTCTTAATTATTCGTAACTTTTAAAAAATTCACGACAAAGCATTATTATTATTTATTATTTCAGTTACACAACGAATGTGGAATAGACATCGTCGACCAGGAATGTAACTTGGGGGAGTTTCGGACTCACATTTTACCCCCGTTTCAATCCGTCCCGCGGTGCTCGACAGACAAATTTCAACGAAAGGCATTGCTAGATCCGATTCATCGTCAGCGGGCCTTGCCGAAGGACAGGTACCATCACCTATATATATATATATATATATATATATATATATATATATATATATATATATATATATATGTTATAATGTTTCAGACCAACAAAGACCCTAGGATCCACTCATGGCTGGTCTACCTAACTGTGTTCGTAATTGTGTATTGTGTATGTCCTCCGTGGCGGTGGAGGGACCTACAATTTTACGTGGGTTCCGAACCACAAGAACATAAGAAATTTATGCAAAAACTGCCTGTACATTGGCAACGACCAATTTTTACAAAACTAAATAATTATCAATTTAAAACTAATTAATTATCGATTTAAAACTAAAGATAGAATCTCTGGATCCAGAGGATCAAGTCATAATAGACTACTATCCACAAATATGTTACACTCTGTATCTATTTATAACCGACATGCAAATGTACCAGATCCAAAGAATGCAGTCAATTTCATTACGGTATCCGTCAATACTAGTACCTTGCCAACGAAAATTAAGTCACGGTCCATATCGATTGCGGACCAAGTCAAAATTTACAACCATATACATTACAATATATATACTTAGGAGGAAAAGTGTAGGTGTGGCTGTAAAGACTGTACAGCAGGGGTCCCCAACCCTATGCCCGCGAGCACCATGGTGCCCGCCGACCCTTTTGCATGTGTCGGCCACTGACTGACTACGATTGATAAGTTTTTATTTAAATTTTTAATAAAATGTTAAGTATGTTACATATTTTAAATATTTAGTTACTAAATATTTAAAATATGAAACATACTTAACATTTTATTAAATTTTAGTAGTTAATTACAGAAACAGATGCTCATTTATTTGAAAATAATTATTTCTTTATAAATAAATAAAGTTATCGTTTTGATAATTTTTCTAAGATTCTTAGTTAGCCCATCCTTTTTTTGTGTGTGTATTATGTTCATTATTTTACATAGGAATTAAATGTTTTTTTTGTGTATTATGTTCATTATTAAGTCCAACTATAAATTTACCTTGAAAAAGTAAATGGTGCCCGCCGCACTACCGGTAGTCTTGAATGTGCTCTTCGGCACAAAAAGGTTGGGGACCCCTGCTGTACAGCAGTAATGTAGAAATGTGTGTGCACCCATTTTGGGTCTCCCATTTAAAGGTGTTTGTGAGGCAAGTGAAGATCATGAGTTTTTCAATACCTCACAGGACTATGGGGGGCACCGCTAGGCAGAGGAATCTCTTTAAATGGGGTGTGTAAGGACAGAGAGTATCCCCTAACCCAAGATGCTGCCTCCCTATATCCCACAACACTTGTGCTGAGCTGTGGGATCTATCACCACAAGGCCTTAATTTTACTACCTTAAACTATACCGAGTCTATCAACATATGCGTCTAATCGATTTTTAAACATGTTTATAGACGTGCTACTAATTACTTCTACCGGCAAACTATTCCAGCTATTTACTATCCTATGCGTAAAAAAGTTCTTGGCAACTGCTGTCTCGAACCTTCTACTTGTCAATTTACACCCGTTATTTCTTGTCCTATTATATTGAGATATTTAGAAAAAGCTATCTCTATCTACGTTATCGAACCCATTCATAATTTTGAAAACCTGGATTAGATCACCCCTTAGCCTGCTAGTCTCGAGTGTAGTCAATTTTAACTCCTTAAGCCTATCCTCGTACGACTTTGACCTAAGCGACGGAATCATCTTAGTTGCTCGTCTTTGAACTCTTTCGATTTTGTCTATATCTTTGCGCATATGCGGATTCCAAAATTGGATCGCGTACTCCAAATGGGGTCCAACTAATGATTTATAAAGAGGAACTATAATATCGCGCGATTTGTATTCAAAATTTCGAGCTATAAAACCTAACACTTTGTTCGCCTTATTGACCGCTGCTGTACTTTGTTTCGCTACTTTTAAATCACCAGTGACTAACTTCTAAATCTTTTTCCTTCTCTACGCTTGTTAAATCTTTCCCTGACATACTATACGCAAAATTACCGTTACGCGAACCTATATGCAAAATTTTGCACTTATCAACGTTAAATCTCATTTGCCATGTGACTGACCAATCAACGATTTTATTCAGATCTTCCTGGATTTTACCTCTATCTTCGTCATTAATCGCCCTACCACCCAGCTTCGTATTATCCGCAAACTTTGAAACTGTACTGACTAGGCCGACATCTAAATCGTTAATATATATAAGAAAAAGCAAGGGGCCCAATACAGAACCCTGAGGAACGCCGCTCGCTACATTAGCCCAAGACGACTCCGCTCCATCAACGACAACCCACTGTTTCCTGCCTCGCAACCACTCTTCTAGCCAATTTATTACTACACCCCTGACTCCTTGAGCCTTAGTTTTTTCAATGAGTCTTTTGTGCGGCACGGTGTCAAACGCTTTTTGAAAATCTAAATACACTACATCAACCGCCCGATGTCTATCGTAAACGTC
Organism: Bathynomus jamesi; assembly: GCA_023014485.1. Taxonomy (NCBI): domain Eukaryota; kingdom Metazoa; phylum Arthropoda; class Malacostraca; order Isopoda; family Cirolanidae; genus Bathynomus; species Bathynomus jamesi. The sequence goes on from JAJOZX010000259.1 coordinate 1,354,773, forward strand.
AACCACGCTTTGGAAAAATTCTAAAAGATTAGTTAAGCAAGATTTGTTTCGCCTAAAACCGTGCTGTGTATTTCTAACTAGTTTAAGTACTTCTAAGTGTTCGACTATACGATTCCTAATTATTGATTCCAGTAGCTTACCTACAACAGATGTTAAACTGATTGGCCTATAATTTCCCGCCGCACCTTTATCGCCTTTCTTAAAAATAGGTGTTACGTTTACTAACTTGAAATTATCTGGTACGCACCCCTCAGAAATAGACGCATTAAAAATCTTTGTTAGCGGCACAACAATGCTATCTTTTAATTCTTTTAGTGGTATGGGATATATGGAATCCGGCCCCGGTGATTTACGCGTTTTCATTTTATCAATATATCGCATTACCTCTCCTTCACTAACCACGATATTATCAAAATATTACCATTATCAAAAGGTATTATGTCTATGACCGTAGGGATATTCGTTACATCTTCTATAGTGAAAACTGACGTAAAAAATTCGTTTAGCAAGGTAGCCATTTCCTTGTTTTCAGAAACTAGATCTCCGTTTACATTTTTCAAAGGTCCCAAGACGCTTTTTACTGGATTTCTGTTGTTGACGTATTGAAAGAATCGCTTGGGGTTTTCTTTACCGTCACGAGCTATGGAGATTTCAAATTCGCGCTTGGACTTTTTTATTACACTTTTCGCTTCACGCCTTAGAGATATGTAGTTGTTTCGTAACAACAAATTGTCTTTATCGCACTTATGTTGCCTATAAGCCCTATCCCTACTCTTTATAATGTCAACTACTCTAGAAGTAAACCACAAGGGCTTGTTGTTTACTTTCGCACGCTTAATTTTGTACGGTACACATTCCTCATTTATAGTCCTAAATACTGTTTCGAACGATTCCCACATTAGTTTTGCGTTGGAGTTCCCTATCACGTTTTCCCAATTGACGTGTGACAATTTATCTCGAAATTTACAAAAGTCTGCGTGCTGGAAGTTAGGAATTTTAGTCGAGTTAGTTGGTTTCGAGTGACTTACTGAGAGGACAAACTCTACCATATTGTGATCGCTATTGCTTAACGGTTCTATTACTTGAAGATTTACACACATATATATATATATATATATATATATATATATATATGTGTGTGTGTGTGTGTGTGTGTGTGTATATATATATATATATATATATATATATATATATATATATATATATATACACACTGTAAATTGTAAATGTTCATTTAAATAATAATAATAATAATAATATTATTTAGGAACAAGTGTGACGTAATTCACTGTCCTACATTTCTAATTAAGTGTTGTGGTAATTAAAACTTTTAATTATTTGGAACAAGTGTAGTTTACGTCCCCGTGACGCAAAAGGGGACACAATGTACACTAAATCAAAGTTGGGGGAATGTAAACTACACTAGGATCTTTAGGAGACATTTTTTAAATGAATCCATCAAATAAAACGTTAAAACTAACGAAAATATTACGACTTAACCTAACCAATCGTCAAATATATATATATATATATATATATGTTTTTTTTTTCGTAATATTCGTTAGTTTTAACGTTTTATTTGATTAAATATACGCAGACAAAGTTGGGAAACAAACTACACTAGGCACCACAGGGGGATGTAAACTACACTTGCGCCAATTATTTTAATTAGGTGAGTAAGGGCCGTTTTTCTAATTAATAAAGTGGCATTTTTAATTTTATTTTACTTCTTGTTTTCAGGTTTCATCCTCAGCTAATGTGTTTAGCATTTCTCCTTTACCAGACACTCATCCACTTGTCGTATTCGTTAATCCCAAAAGTGGTGGGGGTTGTCAAGGGGAACGCGTTCTTCGAAAATTACAGGTAAACAATATATATATATTACAGTCAAAGTGTGTAACCAGCCATTTCGCGTAATGGCTGAAACTTAGTCATTTCGCGAAATGGCTGTTTCACTTAGTCATTTCGCAAAATGACTAAAATCTTCAGCCATTACGCGAAATTTTTTGCCACAAGGAAAAAGAAAAACGATTCCAAGGCCTTTCGTGTATTCAAAGCTACACCTCGTCAGGGAATTCATCCCATATATATATATATATATATAAAATTATTTATATAATATATATATATATATATATATATATATAAATAATTATATATATATATATATATAATTATATATATATATATATATATATATATATATATATATATATATATATATATATATATATATATATATATAATTATTTATATATATATATATATATATATATATATTATATAATTATTTATATATTATATATATATATAAGCTATACAAAGGACTTTTACGTCTAAGAGAGAGGAAACGGAAGGTGAAGACTACTGGTCTCGACTACAATCCCTGGAACTCTACTCTCTTGAAAGAAGGCGAGAGCGGTACACGATAATATACATATGGAAAATACTTGAGGGCTCTGTCCCTAACCTCAGAAATGAAATAGAAACAAACTGGAATGAGAGAAGTGGCAGATTTTGTACGGTCCCAGCTGCGGTGGGACAAGGAGCCATGAAAACGAGGATGGAAATACCCTCAGAATACGGGGCCCAAAGCTTTTCAATGTCCTTCCAAAACAAGTGAGGAATCTCCAGCACACCAACCTGAATAACTTCAAGAACCAGCTGGACAGATTCTTGTGCAAAGTCCCTGACCAGCCATGCGTGGCTGGCTACAAGGGCAGGAGGCGATCAGAGAGCAATTCCCTCCTTCATCAAGTCCCGCAAATGAGGCGGGATGCTGCAGAGGGGTCGACCGCAGGTCGATCCTGAACCGTCGTTCAAACTCAACAAAAGTGAAGTGAAAGTGATATATATATATATACATATACATATATATATATATATATATATACACACATTTAACTGCAGTGACCACGCAGTATATTAACGTATAGAAACGACGTAAGTATAGAGGAGTGTTCTGCACACGAGGAAGAGAAATAACAAACAAATGAAAAATAAGGCACCCGCCCGGGAATCGAACCCAGGACCTTCCGATTGCCGGTCAGACGTGCTAACCACTACACTACGGAGCCACGATAGTCAGAAGTTGTAATTCTCCTACATAGGGCAGAAACCAATGCCTTGAGAGGGCACCCTCGCAAATCGTGAATGTGTACATTTAACTGCAATGACCACGCAGTATATTAATGTATAGAAACGACGTAAGTATAGAGGAGTGTTCTGCACACGAGGAAGAGAAATAACAAACAAATGAAAAATAAGGCTCCGTAGTGTAGTGGGTAGCACGTCTGACCGGCAATCGGAAGGTCCTGGGTTCGATTCCCAGGGCGGGTGCCTTATTTTTCATTTGTTTGTTATTTCTCTTCCTCGTGTGCAGAACACTCCTCTATACTTACGTCGTTTCTATACGTTAATATACTGCGTGGTCATTGCAGTTAAATGTACATATTCACGATTTGCGAGGGTGCCCTCTCAAGGCATTGGTTTCTGCCCTATGTAGGAGAATTACAACTTCTGACTATAGTGGCTCCGTAGTGTAGTGGTTAGCACGTCTGACCGGCAATCGGAAGGTCCTGGGTTCGATTCCCGGGCGGGTGCCTTATTTTTCATTTGTTTGTTATTTCTCTTCCTCGTGTGCAGAACACTCCTCTATACTTACGTCGTTTCTATACATATATATATATATATAATTATATATATATATATAATTATTTATATATATATAGTGGACCTAGTTTTAGCCGTTTAAGGTGATAATGATTTAATTGTATGCAACGATTGATTAAGGCAATGACTGATTGCTTTATAATGATAGGCTATTTGAGTAGATCCACCATACTATTGGAAGTGACCGAAATGGCAGCGAGGTCACCAGCTTTGGTTTACGCCCAAAGCAAATTAAGTTAAGGTTATAAAAGACACCTTATGTTTTGTGTAGTTTAATTAAGAAAATATTTATATTAATTTTCACAGTGAAAATACAATGGTAAGACTGACTAGAAAGCTTAACAATTCGATAATGACCTTTGAAATGCTCTCGTTTATGTGAGGCTTAATGGTATACAAAATGGACACCTTTGAAATGCGCTCGTTTATGTGAGGCTTAATGTTATACAAAATGGGACACAACCTGAAATATGAGATGGTGAATACAAAAATAATGCATGCACGTAATAATATAACAAATAGGTTATGTAATACACCGATTAGGGAAACTACAGATTATGCATAAATGATCTGTGAAAGAGGCCTATTAATGACACCGTGAACGCGTACGTTTTGGTACTCTAAATAGAATAAGCCTCGGTACTTTATTTTGTACGTAAAATCGTTACTTATTCACGGTGGTATAACAAAGAATTGACAGTAATTAATTGGTAGTTTATGTTATGCTTATGGCATAGACCTAGGTAATAAAATGAAATGTTAATAGCTTAATTGAGGTAATACGTAATGTACAGTACTCATCGATGGTATGTAATGGCATGCAACATAGAACATTGAATGGGCCTAATAATTGCTATAAAGAATGCACGTGCGTTTGGTACATTGAATGGAAAACATGACACTGATTAAGTAGGCTAAATGATTGTATGGATGCACAAGGAATAATTGATGCTGCCTAATAATAATGGATTGAAATGCTTGCACAAATATCATTTATATACAAGAATATTATGTGATGTTAAGTGATTACGTTAAGAGAATATTGAGTTAACACCTAAATATGTGAATTGAACAGAATAACGGATGATACGCGGAAATAACGGTATAAAATGACACTTGAATTGGATGACAGGCCTACCGTTCGGCCTAATGATAGTTGAGGGAATATACACGGTATATGAATTAGGCCTGCAGTAGAGAAAAGTGGTCTACTGCGTTATTAACGGGAGTCAATGGGAATGTTTAATTACTCACTTTGGGAGAGTAGCCTGCTGTTCGGCGGTAGGCTAATGTAGGCTTCAAGAGCACTTAGAATATGATGTAGTTAGCTTACCCGGACGATTTGACGTCGTAGAAGGATTGTTGAAAAGGAATACCGTGAGTGTCGTCGATCGTCCTCTGGAAACTGGTGGCTCGCGCGTTGGTCGGGTCGTGGATTAGGCCTTTTTGCGTTGGAGATGTAGGCCCGCTTGTGGTTGTCTCTTGGAAGTTCGTTCCGTAGGTCGAGGTATGATGGGCCTAATGGAGTCTCGTAGACGAATTAGGCCTTTTGCGAAGGAGAATGTAGGCCCGGTTGTGGTTGTCTCTTGGAAGTTTGTTCCGTAGGTCACGGTATGATGGGCCTAATGGAGTCTCGTAGACGATCGTTCTTCGTAAAGCGGTAAAAGCTGACCAGATGTGGAGTGATTTGGGCTTGTAGCTTTCGCCGTCGAGTCACGCAATGTGTCCCTTGCGGATGCTTCTCGTAGTGTTGCAAACTTTGCCGGTGCTCTCGAAGATGCTTGATAACCGGTTTATGCGGTAATGAAGAGACCAAGGGGAATTCCTGATGCCGCTGGGGCTTCCTGCGGCAGTATTGGTGGGTCACTTCCAATGATGCTTCGTTTCTTGAATGTGGTGTTGAAGTGAGCCTTGGTCTTGAGCCGGTTACAACTGATGAGGGATGACAACGTACAGAGTAGTCGAACGGAATGGAAGCGCCGGAGTGAGAATGAGTGAGCGTGGGTGCTTTCTTTTATACGCAATTCCTGTGACGTAAACTTCACGCCAATTATAAAGACGCCTTGGTGAACGCGTCCTTGGGTTGATAAAAACTTACTTTCGCGCCTTGGGAAGGAACAGACTTTCCATTGTTTGTTAGCCCGTGTGTTCCAAACTGTTTTATGGTAGCGTGGAAAGAAAGTATGTCTGTCGATTTGTTGGTCTATTTCTTGTCGTATCCGCTACAAGTAGTTCCCTCTCAGAGACGAAGGAACGATGATAAAAGGATCACCATTTCGGGGCGAAACTGACGCGGCCGCTCCGAGTACGGACACCCGTTCGTGTGTCTGGCGGTGTTTCGTTGGCGGGAGGGTGCGAGACATCTTCTTGGGTTGGGGAAATGGGGAGAATTGTGTCTGCTGTAGTCGGTTGTGGGGAAACTGTTGGGGAAATTGCGTCGTCCTCGAGGTACGCCGGCTTTAGGCGGTCGATTGACACTACGTCCTTGCGTCCCGCACGGTCGAGGATGAAAGTTTTGTCACCCCTCCGCAGCACAGGAAAAGGCCCATCGTATGGATGTTGTAGGGGAGGACGGATGGTGTCGTTTCTGACGAAGACGTGGGTGCAGGAGGACAACCGGGCGGGGACAAAAATGCGACGAGCAGTGGGATGACGCGGGGAAACCGGACGAAAATTGCGCATGGTCGCCCTTAAGGCGTCGGCGTACGTGCTGCCGTCCACCGAAGGATGTGCTCCTGACGAAGTGAAGAATTCGCCGGGTAGCCGCAGAGGAGTACCGTACACCAATTCGGCCGATGTACATTGCAGGTCATCCTTGAGCGCTGCCCGAATTCCCAGGAGGACAAGGGGAAGGGCGTCGGTCCAACGTGGGCCGGTGGTGGTCATTCTTAGGGACGCCTTCAGGTGAAGGTGTAGTCGCTCGACGAGGCCATTGGCCATGGGCCTATATTAGGGTGACAATAAAAATCGAAAGTTGGAGTTTTTTATTGTCCATTTGTTCAATGCTGCTACTACATGAGAAAACAATGTACTGTAAATATTAGGTCATTCAGATAATATTTAAGGGTGTCTCAAGTGAGGTAAATAATTCTCCTTATAACAAAAATTAATTATTCATTACCTAGTAAAAATAAATTAATATTTTTTTAATTAATGTAAATAAACGTTAGTTGTAGTTCATAAGGTTTAAGTGCAGGCGTACTCCAATCGTAATAAGTAAATAATATATTTACTAAATATATTTCCAGTGTGTCTTTCATTCAATTGTAGACCACCCATTAATTCTTGCTTTTCCTCAAGCCATACCCCTTTTTCAATGTAACAGGCTGAGACTTCCTATGATCCTCAACAACCTGCAAGAGATGTTGGCGCTGTTCTTCATTCTTCGTAATCTTTGTATTGAAGGCCTGGATCAAGGCAATTCCCCTCTCTGCCATGTCATTGACGACTTTTAGTCCTTCAACTATAGTCAAACCAGTTCTGAAATCTTCGTCGTCCGGCCAGGTCTCTGGTTCCTTGGACAAGAAACCATCATTAATTTTTGAAGTTCAAAGAGAAGCTTTGATCCTTTCGAGGCAAAGTCCGAGAGCTGCTTTGTTGAAATGGAAGAAACAGCAGGTATTGGGGCTCGCTTTGAAGGATCTTCAGCAGCTTCTTTTTCGAAGATTGATCGAGCGATATTCTTTTTCGTCGTTGCATTGATACCTTTATCAAAGAGTGCGAGACCAATCAAGTACTCGCTGAGGTACCAAAAGTGACGACCGAGGACACTAAGGCAGGATGCTGAGATCTTTTCATCGTGGTACTTTGCTAGGTCTTGAAGAAGCTTCAAATCGTTCGCGGGAGCAGATGAAGGACTGCTGGCCGTGAACCACGCGCTGACATATAACTCCAGGGCAAAAAATACAAATCGTTTTAAGCCAGACATTTCACGAGTTGTAAGTCTGAACTGATGGGAAAGCAGCAGGATTTTTAATGAATAAATTACTTTTGCCATCCAACGTGCTCGGTGAAGTGCTCCAGGTCGCCGAAACCTAAAGTTAGGTAAATTACCTCCAAGGATTGTAATCGACAACTCCAAGAATTCACGGTAATCATCCCTCGGCTGATGTTTTGTCAGATATAGATTCCAGCAAGCGATCAGTTCTTCTCGATTCTCATTCAGACTCGATGGAAGGTCTGACAGGGTCTTGTACTTATCTTGGCAAATTGATTGTATTCCACGTCTCTTTGAAGCGGGAGAATAGGAGGATATCTGGACCAGATGATGGTCCCATGCATTCCATGTACGCCTTCTCAACGACAAGTTCTAGGATGTGATGGCGACATGCAAGGTATAAGAGTCGGCGGCCGAGTTTCTGCTCCAAAATTACGCATGCCCCAGACAAGTAACCAGTATTTGAAGCTGTAGTGTCGAAGCTCATAGCTGATACCTTTTCTGACACATTCCATTCTTTGAGCGCAGCATGTACCACCGAGGCGATGACCTCACCCGTTCCTGATGTCAGCTTAGGTACACCCAAGAGCTTCTCGGTATCAACTCCGGTTACGAAAATGGCTAGTCGGTCACACCGACCACCTTCATCGTCTGGTAGAATTTTTCCGTCCCAGTGAACAGTGAGCACTTCGTTGGGTGTGAACTGGCCCCCCCTGACCGCCCCTCTCGACGGCCCTGTGTATATATATTTATATACTCGTATATATATTATCATAGGAAATCAAATTCAGTTCCAAATTTATATAATTTAAATATCAAACTATGCCAACAATTAATGAAACTTTTCTAGAACAATTTCCAATAATAATATAATCAATGTATCAAAATAAAAAATATTACCTTAGATATCTTAAAAGAATCGGGAGAGAACTTCTAAGCGTTGTTTTCAGTCAGGCAGTCGTATGCAAAATGAACTTCAAGCACCAAAATCTGATCATCCAAAGATTGATACACATCATATTATTTAACGATTTATTATGAAAATTTTAATTTAATGAAATAAATTAATCGATTTGCATAATCTATAGTATGAAATAAAGGAAACAATTCTATTAAATTATATAATACACTTGCATTCTCGAAACATTTTTGTTTTTGAAGCGTTGTCGAAACTCGTTCATTCTTGAAATTTCTTCCGCGCGACAGTTTCATTCATGTGACTCGAGGCACCCCTAAATGCTTTCCGAATTCCATGAGATTTCGTCTACGGTGTTTCCTCATAGGGTGGCAGCATTGGACAAATGGCCGGCAAATGTTTTTGAATTTCAAATTTTATCCCTATAAGAAGTTGTCACCCTAGCCTATATGCTGTAGTCCGAATCCGGAAACAACCTAAAATTTGTGTCAGGCTCTTCCACAGAGCGGATTCGAATTGCCGACCACGGTCAGTAGTGATTGTTGATGGGACTCCAAAACGGGACACCCAACCACTGACGAAAGCGCGGGCGGCGGATTCAGCCGTGATGTCCTTTATAGGGATCGCCTCAGGCCAACGCGTGAATCGATCGACGCAGGTGAGGAGGTACGTGTAACCTTCTGAGTGTGGAAATGGGCCGACGAGGTCCAGATGTACGTGATCGAAACGTGCGTCGGGGGGGCGAAAAACAGCTAAAGGTGCCGTCGTGTGACGTTGAATTTTTGCTTTCTGGCACTTTATGCAAGCTTGGGCCCAACGTCTGACGTCACGGTTGATGCTGGGCCAGACGAAACGAGAGGTGACGAGAGCCTGAGACGCGCGAATTCCGGGGTGAGAAAGAGAATGAAACCTATTAAAAATTTCGCGTCGGAATTTCTCGGGGACGAAAGGACGGTGTGATCCTGTAGAAACGTCGACCGTGAGGGGTCCGTGAGGAAGAAGGCAGTGGAATTTCTTCCAGTTGTAACGACGTGGATGCACTACTGAGCTGTTGCAGTTCATCGTCTCCTCGTTGAGCTTCTGCTATGGCTTCGTAGTCGATGACGTCACCGGTGGCGGGAACAAGGGACGCATTAATCGTGACTCGCGATAGAGCGTCCGCTGCGGTATTTGCGTCGCCTTTTATGTGCCGAAGATCGCCAGTGAATTGTGAGACGTAGTCCAAGTGTCTCATTTCCGTGGGGGAATACCGGTCGGATTGGGAATTGATGGCAAACGTTAGCGGACGATGATCCGTGTATATAATGAATTCTCTTCCCTCTAAGTAGTGGCGGAAGTGTTTGGTCGCCAGATAAACCGCAAGCAATTCTCGACCGAAAGTGCTATATCTGGTTTCCGTTGGTTTGAATGCGCGTGAGAAAAAGGCTAAGGGCTGCCAACCATCTCCTGACGCTTGTTGTAACACGGCGCCTGCCGCAGTGTCAGAAGCATCCACGACGAGGCTGATTTCTGCGTCAGGATGAGGGTGAGACAGCTGGGTCGCATCAATGAGGGCTGACTTAGCCGACTCGAACGCTCGCTGGGCCTCTTCAGGCCATGGAATTGACGTAGAGGACCCCCTCCTGCAGGGGCGCAGCAGGGCATGCAAAGGGCGGAGGAGGTGCGCGCCATGGGGAATGAATCTGCGATAAAAGTTTATCATACCTAAAAATTCCCGCAGTTTTCTTTGCGTGGTAGGGGGGGGAAATTCCTTAATGACGTCGACCTTATGGGGGTTGGGGGAGATACCGTTGCCTGTAATTTGATGACCGAGGAACTGCAGTTCGGGGACGCCAAACTGGCACTTGCTGGGGTTGATGACGACTCCATACTCATCGAGTCGAGCGAAAACCTGCCGAAGGTGTTTGACATGTTCCACTTCATCGCTGCTGGCAATGAGGAGGTCGTCTATGTAGGCAAAACAGAAGGGGAGACTCCGAAGGACGTCGTCGATAAATCTCTGAAAAGTCTGTGCCGCGTTCCGGAGGCCGAAAGGCATGCGGATGTATTCGAAAAGCCCAAAGGGCGTTATTATCGCGGTTTTGGGAACGTCCTCTGGGGCTACCGGGATTTGATGGTAGGCCCTGACGAGGTCCAGTTTGGAGAAAACCGTACACCCAGAGAGATTGGCGGCAAAATCGTGCAGAAGGGGGGGAGGGTAGCGGTCGGGCACTGTGCAAGTGTTGAGCGCCCTGTAATCGCCCACAGGACGCCAGTCGCCCTCAGTCTTCTTGGGGACCATGTGTAACGGTGCGGCCCAAGGGCTTTTGGAAGGCCGGACGATTCCTAGTTCGATCATGTGTTCGAACTCTGCCTTTGCGATGCGCAGACGGTCCGGAGCCAAACGTCGAGGACGAGCATTCTTCGGGGGTCCTGCAGTCTGAATATAGTGGAGGACATTATGTTTCACTGGCACCTCGCGGTTGCAAGGGCGTGTCACCGATGGAAACTCAGCCAGTAGTGTACCGTATGGTGACTCAGGGCGAGCCACCGAATATACTGGCGGAGGCGCTGACGTACGGGAGAAAACGCCTTGCACGCTGAGGCTGGTCTTGTGGTCGATGAGTCTCCGGCGTCTAACGTCCACTCCTAAGTCGTAATGCTGCAGAAAATCTGCACCTAAGATTGGCTGTTGCACGTCGGCGATGAGAAAAACCCAACGGAAGGTTCTCCTAAGTCCGAGGTTGAGGGTAAGGGATTTTTGACCGAATGTTTGAATGGGAGTCGAGTTCACCGCGTGTAATTCAGTCTCCCAACTGGGATGTAACCGCTCTTGTGGGGAGGGGGGGAGGAGACTGACTTGGGCGCCGGTATCGACCAAGAAACGTATCTTGGAATGGGCGTCTGTGACGAAGAATAGGCGGACGCCGTGGAAGCCTTGAGCATGAGACGCCGTTAATGCTCGGCTGCTACGTTTCCCGCCCGAAGACAGGGGCCGTGCATTTCCGGGCTTGATCGCCGAATGTCCTGTGGTACCAGCATACGCCCGGTTCGTCGTTGGAACCGGGGGTGCGGGAACGGGAACGGGGTCGTGAGTTGCGGTGCTGAGGGTCGCGTGATCTGCTTCGTTCACGCGTTTGCAACCCGCGTACATCGCGAAAAAGTCCTTCTACCATGATGGTCAACTTCGCGACGGTCTCCACCAAGTTGTTGTCGGGCGCGGTTGGGGGAGGGGGTGGTGAGGCGACTCGGCCACTTGTGGCGTTTCTATGTCCAAAACCCTGTCCGCTATATCCGCCAGGTCCTTCAACGAAATGTCTGGTTTCGTCACCGCCAGCACTCGTTGGACCTGCGGTGGAAGGCGTTGTACGAAAAGTTGGCGGAAGAATGAGTGCTCAATGACGTGGGCTGAATCCCCCAGGAGCTGCTGCATGTGTCGCAGGAACTGCGACGGGGATCTGTCGCCAAGCTCTTCGGTCGCGAGTAATTTCCGGAGGCGATTTTGCTCTGACATGGCCGTTCGCTCCAAAACGGCGGTCTTCAACGTCTCATAGGGGTTTTCTAGGGGCCTCTTGGCGAGAATGTCTCGCACCTCGCCAGCGACCTCTGGTGTGAGTTGCGCGGCTACGATGTTAAACTTGGCCACGCTTCTTGTTATGTTCTGGGACTCGAAATGATATTCGACCTGTAAGAACCATGTGCGGGGATCCGCGGGCCAAAAAGTGGGGATTTTGGAATCGCCGTAGGTGTGGGATGTAGTGGCGTTGTTGTTTTCCTGCTGCATATTTTTCGCGCGAAAACGTGTTATCATGTGCCAACAAAATTAACCGTAAATGTATTTGTGGCCTAATGTGTACGGGAAAATAACACCAGTCACAGATGTAGATAGGCCTATTGACGCGCCGTATATGTTGTACCGTGTATTAATTTAAATGTTTGATATCACCGCTATTTTGTTATTTGCAATAAAAGAATACTTAAAATTAAGAAAATGTCCCTAACCACTAAACAACAGGTTCACTGTGAAAATTAACTTGCAATTACTTTCGAGTCACTCCGGGGTTACACCAATTTATAGTGGACCTAGTTTTAGCCGTTTAAGGTGATAATGATTTAATTGTATGCAACGATTGATTAAGGCAATGACTGATTACTTATTAATGAAAGGCTATTTGAGTAGATCCACCATACTATTGGAAGTGACCGAAATGGCAGCGAGGTCACCAGCTTTGGTTTACGCCCAAAGCAAATTAAGTTAAGGTTATAAAAGACACCTTATGTTTTGTGTAGTTTAATTAAGAAAATATTTATATTAATTTTCACAGTGAAAATACAATGGTAAGACTGACTAGAAAGCTTAACAATTCGATAATGACCTTTGAAATGCTCTCGTTTATGTGAGGCTTAATGGTATACAAAATGGGACACCTTTGAAATGCGCTCGTTTATGTGAGGCTTAATGTTATACAAAATGGGACACAACCTGAAATATGAGATGGTGAATACAAAAATAATGCATGCACGTAATAATATAACAAATAGGTTATGTAATACACCGATTAGGGAAACTACAGATTATGCATAAATGATCTGTGAAAGAGGCCTATTAATGACAACGTGAACGCGTACGTTTTGGTACTCTAAATAGAATAAGCCTCGGTACTTTATTTTGTACAAACCGTTACTTATTCACGGTGGTATAACAAAGAATTGACAGTAATTAATTGGTAGTTTATGTTATGCTTATGGCATAGACCTAGGTAATAAAATGAAATGTTAATAGCTTAATTGAGGTAATACGTAATGTACAGTACTCATCGATGGTATGTAATGGCATGCAACATAGAACATTGAATGGGCCTAATAATTGCTATAAAGAATGCACGTGCGTTTGGTACATTGAATGGAAAACATGACACTGATTAAGTAGGCTAAATGATTGTATGGATGCACAAGGAATAATTGATGCGGCCTAATTATAATGGATTGTAATGCTTGCACAAATATCATTTATATACAAGAACATTATGTGATGTTAAGTGATTACGTCAAGAGAATGTTTAGTTAACACGTAAATATGTGAATTGAACAGAATAACGGATGATACGCGGAAATAACGGTATAAAAATGACACTTGAATTGGATGACAGGCCTACCGTTCGGCCTAATGATAGTTGAGGGAATATACACGGTATATGAATTAGGCCTGCAGTAGAGAAAAGTGGTCTACTGCGTTATTAACGGGAGTCAATGGGAATGTTTAATTACTCACTTTGGGAGAGTAGCCTGCTGTTCGGCGGTAGGCTAATGTAGGCTTCAAGAGCACTTAGAATATGATGTAGTTAGCTTACCCGGACGATTTGACGTCGTGGAAGGATTGTTGAAAAGGAATACCGTGAGTGTCGTCGATCGTCCTCTGGAAACTGGTGCTCGCGCGTTGGTCGGGTCGTGGATTAGGCCTTTTTGCGTTGGAGATGTAGGCCCGGTTGTGGTTGTCTCTTGGAAGTTCGTTCCGTAGGTCGAGGTATGATGGGCCTAATGGAGTCTCGTAGACGAATTAGGCCTTTTGCGAAGGAGAATGTAGGCCCGGTTGTGGTTGTCTCTTGGAAGTTTGTTCCGTAGGTCACGGTATGATGGGCCTAATGGAGTCTCGTAGACGATCGTTCTTCGTAAAGCGGTAAAAGCTGACCAGATGTGGAGTGATTTGGGCTTGTAGCTTTCGCCGTCGAGTCACGCAATGTGTCCCTTGCGGATGCTTCTCGTAGTGTTGCAAACTTTGCCGGTGCTCTCGAAGATGCTTGATAACCGGTTTATGCGGTAATGAAGAGACCAAGGGGAATTCCTGATGCCGCTGGGGCTTCCTGCGGCAGTATTGGTGGGTCACTTCCAATGATGCTTCGTTTCTTGAATGTGGTGTTGAAGTGAGCCTTGGTCTTGAGCCGGTTACAACTGATGAGGGATGACAACGTACAGAGTAGTCGAACGGAATGGAAGCGCCGGAGTGAGAATGAGTGAGCGTGGGTGCTTTCTTTTATACGCAATTCCTGTGACGTAAACTTCACGCCAATTATAAAGACGCCTTGGTGAACGCGTCCTTGGGTTGATAAAAACTTACTTTCGCGCCTTGGGAAGGAACAGACTTTCCATTGTTTGTTAGCCCACGTGTGTTCCAAACTGTTTTATGGTAGCGTGGAAAGAAAGTATGTCTGTCGATTTGTTGGTCTATTTCTTGTCGTATCCGCTACATATATATATATATATATATAATTTTTCATTTGTTCGTTCTCTCTCCTCATCTTGCGCGGAATGTCTCCTATACAAGCGTCGTTCTTTACGTTAATTATACTGCGTGTTCTTTGCAGTTGAAATGATATATAGGTGCGGCATGCCGGAGGTGCCCCTTTCGGGGCATTGGTTTCTGCGCGTATGTAGGAGAATTACGACTTCTGATCAGGTGAGGGCAATGGTGTAGTGGTTATCATATCTGACCGGCAATCGGAAGATCCCGGGTTCGATTCCCGGGGTGTTACCTCATTTTTTCATTTGTTCGTTCTCTCTCTCATCTTGCGCGGAATGTCTCCTATACAAGCGTCGTTCTTTACGTTAATTATACTGCGTGTTCTTTGCAGTTGAAATGTATATTTATATATATATATATATATATATATATATATATATATTATAAGGCCCGGATTTAGCTATAGGCGCGTTCTGTTCAAGTGATATTAATGATTTAGAACTCTATGAAGAACTTAACGTACTTTGCAGGTTTATACCTGAGAAAACAGATCTCGGAAATGCCCTTGTTTATATAGTGCAAAAACAACTAAGTGAGATTTATCCTAATGTTTATGTTGCACTTCGAATAGTATTAACCATCCCAGTTACTGTTGCTTCGGCTGAAAGAAGTTTCTCGCGTCTCAAACTTATTGAAACATATTTGCGTTCCACCATGTCTCAAGCGAGATTGCAGTCATTAGCTATGTTATCAATAGAAAACGATATAACAAATTCATTAGATTATTCTCAATTAATTGAAGAGTTTAGCCCGAAGAAAAGTAGAGAAGCATTGCTGTAATATTCAAGGAGCATCTGAACCAAATATTAAAGCATTAATATTTAGCCTGATAAGTCGATCGCTCACTATTATAAAAAATGAAATGTCAACATCTCTTGTACAGTGCTTACAATAAGTCTCGCGCCTCTGTCTCGTCCCAAGCTAGTCTGTTAGGTATAAAATGGGCGGTCCTTATGGCAGCGGAGGTGTGTTCGGATTGGTACACATAATTGCTCTAACCCCATCAATGACGTCCATTATTACGTCACTTCTGCTACATTTTAGTGTTTAAAATACAAATGATTAAGAAGCAGAATGACCAAGTTTCGGGATGTTGGGATGGTTATGGAGCAATCCTAGTCATCATAATATTAGCTGGGCATTACATTATACCGTCTCAATATATACTGTAGACTATAGAGAACGACTAATTCGGAAAATATCCCAAATCATGGCATGATGCCTAAGTTATTTTGACCAGGTCTAAATTATTTGCTCAAATGCAATGATTGATATAAGTAATTGTTGGGAATTGTTGTCAATATTGTTGTTTGTGATACATATCCTACGTGAAGAATCTAATGATCAAATTCTTCAGTGAACCTTTCACGCGCTCGCATTTCGAGGAAGTCACGGTCGTCTCACTAATAGATAGTTTATCCATTGTTTTAAGTGGTAACCTATTTCATTTTATGAAAGTCATTAGTCTAAAGCAAGACTGGTGGGTCGTGAATTAGAGAAATTTGCATTTGATTTGTTCATCGTAATTATTACGTAATATAGTATACTGTATATAGTAGTATATAAGAGTTTATTGGAAGCATATCATATGACAATTCCCATAAACATGTGATGACCTCGATGTTGCTAGTTTTTTTTTTTTCCTGAAACTATTACCTTCTCATAGTTTGTGTCAACAATGCTATATTATCATCTCCACGAGCGTAGACATTGCAAGAAAAGATTCTAACTGAGGATAAGTAAAGTTCTTTCATGGTCACAATATATACTTTTATAGATGTCAAACATAAAAATATAATAAAATTCTATATTAACATAAATATATATTCGATACACATTTACGTCATGGCTTTAACATCAGTATTTCGTATAGCTTCCTCCGGCATCAATAATTTCTTGCAATCGTTGCGGCATAGAAGAAACCAGATTGTAGGGAATATTTGGTGTTCGACGTAAGCTCTCCCAACTATTCCTCGTGTGAGCTAAAAGTGCTTCAAATGTTCTTTCATTGCGTTGCTCCCATTCGTTAATCATTATTGCCCAAAGGTTTTCAATCGGATTCATATCAGGAGAACGTGGTGGCAGAATTAGATTAATAATCTCTGGCTCCCTTTCCTCCTCCCTTCGTAATTCCCCACCCAACCTCGTTTCCTTCGACATAGCAACGCTTACTTCCATCCTCAGTCCACTTCCTTCATTAAACCTATTATCGCTTTTACTGTCCCTTCCTTCCATCCTTCAATGCCAGCGTTCTTAAACCTAGCACATAAATTATATAATATGGAATCTAACACCTTAGATCTCTACGCATTCATGTTACTTGAAGACGCCTGTGTCTTAGGGGAATTTAAGTGTTGAGAGTGGGTTTGAGGGGTAGTCTATAGATTACTACAGATGACCTTGAACGCTCCAACTATTTAAAAATGATTATTTATTACGCACATCATATGGCATAATACACACATGAATTTAAGTATCTTACACTATAGGAATGGAATTGAATCCTACCAGAGTCAAAAAGTCGCAAAATATGATAGATTAGTTTGTATTAAGAGGTTACTAAGAGAAAAGGATTTGGGATAGAGCGGAAGGCAGAGAGTATATTTTCTCGAGTTTCGGTTATTATTAACGTTATATGGATACATTGCCATGCGGTGTGATGAGAGAGAGAGAGAGAGAGTTACAAGGAGTTACAAGGAAAAGAAGTATCTCAAAAGGCCTTGCGGCCCATACCGAGGAGGTACCAATGGTAACGGGGTGCCAGGGAAAATTTTCTACACCCTCAAATAGTGTGCAAGATTTGGTCTAACCTTTTCTTGAACTGATCCACAGAGGAACTGTTCACAACTTCTGAAGGTAACCTGTTCCACGTGTGACAGATCTTATACGTAAAGTAATTCCCACACACACTAGTCCAAAACCGTTTCAAATCCAACTTCCAACCATTGTTGCGAGTTGGGTTATCATTTAAACTAAACATACTTCTAAAATCGACATCGTTGAACCGGCGTAAGAGCTTGAAAACCTCGATCAGTTGACCGCGCAGCCTCCGAGTTTCAAGCGAAAACAAGTTCAGGGCGCGTAACCGTCGATTGTAGCCCATATGCCTAACGGAAGGGATTAACTTTGCGGCCCTCGCCTGCACTCGCTCCAGCCTCTCAATATCTTTCCTGAGGAGAGAGAGAGAGAGAGAGAGAGAGAGAGAGCGTTATGCATACTCTATATATATATCTATATACAGTATGTCTCTATATATAAATAGATAGAGTGATCGACACAATGATAATGTGGACGTCATTGATAGGGTTAGAGCAATTATGTGCACCAATCCGAACCCCTCGCTACCATAAGGACCGCCCATTTTACCTAACAGACTAGCTTGGGACGAGACAGAGGCGCGAGACTTATTGTAAGCACTGTACATCACATATGAAAAACGTTTGTATACTATGGAAAGTCATTACCTTTAATATTATATAAATTTTAGTAATCATTGTCTTATATTTTCGATACAAATCTTGATTCATATTATAATTTATACTTATTTGTATGGTTTATTTATATTTCTTATACAATTTCCATGCGTGATTATTTTGGTTTGGTTTAATTTTTAAGTGCTGGCATAGTTCTGTCTATGCGGGATTCTAATATTGCTGGTATAATACCAATAATTAAGTCCATATTTTCATATATAGGCCTAGGGCCTCGCAACTTCTAGATCCGGCCCTGTATATATATATATATATATATATATATATATATATATATATCAGTGGCGACTTCTGCACTCGGGCTTCTCGGGCTGAGCCCGAGAGGCAAGGAGCAAGGAGAAGCATGAGAGATAAAATTGTGTATTTATGGATTTAAGTTTAAAAAAAAAAGTTTTAAATACAAATTGTAAAAATGGTTTTTGGCTGGTAGTATGTAACTATTTTTCTGTCTAGCCTTCGTCACGCAAGCAAATTTTGAGCGCATTTAGATACCCTTACTACTTATAAAAAACTATATTGACATATTAAGTTTTCGTGTAATCTTTCAAGATTCTTTACTCGGGCGCAAGACATTACGCCCGAGAAAGTATAAGTAATATCGTATATTTAAAGTTCTTTTAATGAATAATTATTTGCTTGCATACGGTTACATAATAGTCCTTCTTCTAATTCTCATTAAATAAAATACGTTTTTTCTCCTATTAATATTTTTTATAAAGAAAAAACATTTCAACTCGGGCTTATATCCTTCGGCCTTGTAGAGGCACAATTTTTAATTCTGGCGATACATGGTAACTTTTAAGTTTCGATAAGCGTGCCTTCAACTGCCTGAGAGAAAAAGGTTTTAAATTTGGCTATTTTATTCATTGCTATGCACATAATTAAATTTAGTGTTAAGTAAAATGTCAGAGAAAGTTAACGGGGCTAAAATGTTCTTTTCCAATGTACGTGCTTTCAGTAAATTTGCTTCTTCAAGTACAAACGAAAAGCTGTATTTAGAGAGCTTAATATCAGCATTCCATCACTTTGTGAAACAAGGTGGTGCTATAGATCTAGAACCGTGTCAGCAATAAAAAGGCAGCGTGAAACTCTGAAAAATGCGTTTCAAAAGATTTTAGATGACAGTGCAAGATGGGATGAAGATATTCTTAATCAAACTGATAATCTACTTATAAAATTGCATGATTTCACTTTTCTGTTTTTTATTAACTGCTTTGAAAATATATTGTCACAAGCCGAAAAACTATTTCATATTCTGCAATGCAAGCAGCTTGACATGAAGTTTGCACAACAGAAAGTAAATGACTTTATTGAATTTATTGAGTGCGCTCGTACTGATAAAGCGTATAATAAAGTTTTTCAAGAAACAATGGCAGACTTCGAACAATCTGAAGACCTGCCTTCTCCCCCGAGAAAAAGAGCTAGAGGCAAACAAATGAACTATAAAGCAATATATTTCGAAATAATTGACATTTTACTAATGTCAATGAGGGAACGATTTGATTGCATTCAGGAGTTTGCGTTCTTTGAGTTGATTGATGTGACCAAATTTCCAGAATTTGCAGAAAATTTTCTAATGCATCATCTTAATGCTTTACAAACTAAATATCCAAATGTAATTGACTCCAAATCCTTAGTTAACGAATTGAAATATCTTTATCGTGACAGTGACTTTAGAAAATGCAAATCTGCAAATGAAATTTTAGAAGTCTTTCACGAACTAGGATTATTGTCTGCGATGTTGGAAACCACAAAGCTGATTGAGCTCCTCCTTACGATACCTGTAACTTCTGTTTCAAATGAAAGAAGTTTCTCTGTTCTTGATCGAATTAGATCATATTTAAGAAACACAATGGCTCAAGAACGGCTCTCGTCCCTGGCTAGGATTTCAATTGAAAAAGAAATACTGATTGATTTAGAAAGCAAAAAGGAATT
>JAJOZX010000259.1:1380000-1400000 GCA_023014485.1 Bathynomus jamesi
AGCCTTCATTCGAGTTCACAATATGTCATCATTTTTAACTTTTATATATTCACCTAACTGCGCCCATTTTTGACTAAGTGTTTTATTTTTTGTATTGCAGATAAAGTTCAGTGGGTAATGGCTCCCAGTGTGTGTCTAATTCCTTTGGGGACTGGGAATGATTTGTCACGCTGTTTACGATGGGGAGGAGGATATGAAAGAAGGTCTCTCCACAAGATTCTTAAGGTAAGACTGTAAGACATATATATATATATGTTAAACACAGACCATTCTGAGTTTGTGTATATATATATATATATATATATACAGGGGTTAGACAAAATAATATGAACACCCGCCGATTTCACCGGTTATTTACGGACTGCTCAGACACAAAGTAAACGGTCAAATGACTGGCAAACCTATTTAAATGCGTAACAGAGAGTGTATACGTCATGTTATAACCCTCACGTTGTTTTTACAGATCTGAGTGAATTATGAATTAGCAGTTGTGAAAGACCTGTCAGACTTCCAAAGAGGGCAAATTGTCGGAGCGCGGATGGCTGGTGCATCGGTGACGAAAACCGCTCAGATGTTCAATGTATCCAGAGGAACTGTCTCTATGGTCATGTCTGCATACAAAAACCATGGAAAGACAAGCACCGACAAATGCAATAGTGGACGCAAGAAGAAGCTGTGTGATCGAGACCGCCGGGTGCTAAAGCGCATTGTGACAAAGAACCATAAGACCACAGCTCCAAAAGTGACTGCAGAGCTTAACCAGCATCTTGCAAGCCCGGTATCGACCAGAACTGTACCTCGCGAGCTCCATGGAGCTGGATACCATGGGAGGGCTGCAATTGCCAAACCCTTCCTTTCGCACATCAACATTGAGCGGCGCAGAAAATGGTGTAATGACCATAAGAATTGGTCAATGGACCGGTGGAAGAATGTAGTCTACTCTGACGAATCCTCCTTTACGCTATTTCCATGTTCCGGTCGAGTTTACGTCTGGAGACAGCCTAAAGATGCTTATGACCCCGACTGCCTGACCCCAACCGTTAAGCATGGAGGCGGATCTGTGATGGTTTGGGCAGCAATATCGTGGAATACTCTTGGCCCAGCTGTAGTACTGCATGGTAGGGTTAACGCCCAGGTCTATCTGTCAATATTGGCTGACCAGGTCCATCCCATGGTCCAAACGCTGTTTCCCAATGGCGGCGCCGTCTTCCAGGATGATAATGCACCAATCCACACCGCTGGGGTCGTTAAAAACTGGTTTGAAGAGCGTGTTAGTGAAGTAGAACACTTGGATTGGCCTCCACAATCCCCGGATCTTAACATTATCGAGCATCTGTGGTGTCAGTTGGAGCAGCAGGTCAGAAGCCGATTCCCACTGCCGGCGTCTTTGGAGGAACTGGAGTAGGGTTTGCTCGAAGAATGGCTCAGGATTCCTCTAGCCACTGTCCAAAAGCTGTATGAATCAATTCCCCGACGCATTGCAGCTGTTATTGCCGCTAAAGGAGGACCAACTCCATATTAAGAATAAAAACCGCCATTTATCAAGGTGTTCATATATTTTGTCCAACCCCTGTATATATATATATATATATATATATATATATATATATATATTATATACACACACACACTAGGGGCACTCAATATATTTTGCCCACCCTTTTTTCTTAGCTAAATAATAGGCCATGGGCTGAAATATCTTTGGGGCCGTAAGTTTGAACTTTCTGCACTTCACATAACGGATTTTTCTACTTTGAACCTGTATAAAACCATTTTAAACGCCCTTGTATGAAACCATTGGTTAACGCAGTTTCGAAAATGGCGTCTGACAGTGATGTGCGTCGTGAACAGAGAGCTGTTATCGAGTTCTTAACCGCAGAGAAGGAAACGGTTGGAAATATTCAACGTCTACAAAACGTTTATGGGGATGCTGCTATTGATCGAAGCACAGTTGGACGCTGGTCTAAACGTGTGAGATCATCGAAGAGAGGGAGAGCCAGCCTCGATGATGAGCCACGCAGCGGTCGCCCGGCATCGGATGTGGCATCTCACACTGTGCAACGTGCTAACAGCATCATTCGATCAAATCGGCGCGTCACATACAAGGAGCTATCACTGCAGCTAGAAATTAGTGAAGGAAGTGTGAATACGATAATTTAGCAACTGGGATGCTCAAAAGTGTGTTCACGGTTTGTTCCTCGCCAACTGACTGAAGATCACAAAGCCCAAAGAAAAAAAATGCTTCTCAGTCGTTGGTTCGATACGAGACAGAAGGGATGACTTCCTTTCATGAATTGTGAATGGGGATAAAACTTGGGTACACCATTTTGAACCTGAAACAAAACGCCAATCCATGGTGCATTACGCAGACTCCCACGCAAGAAAAAGTCAAAATGGCTCCCTCTGCAAGAAAGGTTATGGCCACCATCTTCTGGGACATGAAAGGGATGATTCAGGTGGACATTATGAAGAAAGGACAAACAATCAACTCGGAGGCATATATTGCTACCCTACAGAGACCAGAAACGTTTAAAGCGAGTTCGACCGGAGAGAAAACTGGAAGACGTCCTTCTTTTGCACGATAACACAAACCACAGAACATTTTGCAAACAAGAGAGGCCATCACAAAAATGCGCTTGACTGTGTTACCCACCCTCTATACAGCCCGGGTGTGGCAGCTTCAGACTTCCATTGTTTGGGCCAATGGAGGATGCTATTCGTGGAAGAACGTTTCAGAGTCACGATGAGGATGTTGAGGAGGTTAAGAGGTGTCTCGAGCGGAACCCAGCGACTTTCACCAGCAAGGACTACAGGCCCTTGTTTCGAGGTGGAGGAAAGCCGTAGAAAAGGATGGAGACTATGTAGAAAAATAAAAATTTGCAAAAAAGGTATGTAACTATTTGTGTACAAAATTTCTGGAAACTTGGAAAGAAAAAAAGTGGGGCAAAATATATCGAGTGACCCTTGTATATATATATATATATATACACACGGGTGGCCCATAATTCAGGAACCATAGGAATAAAAAAAAATTTCTAATAATTCTTGTACTTTCTACGAGGGCCACTCACTGTAATTGTAATAAAATTAAAATTACAATGCAGTAGTTACATTTTTAGGTGACATATTTTATAACATAATTTTTAACACATGCTAGATGCAATTTTTTTTATCAGTTCTACATTTGTGGCGTTCATAATAAAAACTGAAATTTGTCCAGTCTAATTTTAGTATAATATGAAATTGAAAAAAAAACAATATATGACTCACCAAATTCCTTAGTCAATTTATTTTTAAAAAATCACTTCACACTACTGCTTTGATAACGTTTATGAAGCAGAAATATTCAGCGAGGCTATCGTTAAATAAAAATTCTAGAAGTTTCTGGCAATGAGTGGAATGAAAGTTTTCAAAATTTTTTATAATAGTCACTTGAATTATGTAGAAATATATATATATAGCATAAATTTTTTCCATTCCTTCCCGTACCCCCAGGAAACCTTAATACGTACCCCAGATTATTGAATATATGATGATTGGCTCTTAAAATACAAAAAGAGAAATTCCTTCATTGAATCGATTTTCATATATTGTAATCGTTCCGTGACTCAAAAGCATTTTTAGAAATGTCCTTTCGGATGAAACGACTCTGATTCATTCATTTTATTTATTTTATTTTTTTCAGAAAATGGAGAAAGCAACTCCCGTAAAGATGGATCGGTGGCACATCCAAGTGTCCGAAACTCGCGAGGAAGATTCCACCGGCGGGAAAATTCCCAACAATATCATCAACAACTACTTCAGTATCGGAGTGGTAAGACGCATTGTTTGAAGCACGCACATAGGCCCATATGTGCGTCATTGAGAGTTTTCATTTTATGTGTGCATGGGCAAAAACTCAACTTTAGATTAACTATGATAGTTAACAGGGTTCCTTGAAAATTTACTGCAGACACACTTATCACCGTCAGTATATGTGTATATATATATATATATATATATATTCCCGTGCTCGTGCTCTTGAGTGCTCTTTGTGCTCGTTTGTACGTGCTTGTTCCTGGAGGTTTCACGTGCGCCCTCCCGGCCCTAGCACCCAAGGATGATGGGGCTCGACCCTGCAGTCTTTCTCATCCTTGGTCTTTTTCCACTTCGACTGTCCCCTCCACCCTTTCTTTTTCCTGTCTTTCCTCTCACTTTTTCTTTGTTTTTCCGCTGAGATATGCCCTTTTAAATAGAGGCGAATCGGTTCTTCCGAACTTAAAAAAAAAAAAAAAAAAAAATATATATATATATATATACACACACACACAGTATGATGGATTATGTTAAGAGTAAAACAAAGTTAAAACTTTAACGTAACTTTCTTTAATTAAAAACTTAAAACACTTCATAATAGACCATGAGTTAACTTTATTTTTAGGTCAACTTCTTCTATCATAACCTTAATTTAACCTATCCTATTCTACCATAATCTAACTTAAAACTATACAAAAATTATTTAATATTTGATCTTAAAACGAAAAAGGTTAGCAAAATTTTAATGATAAAATTAGGGTTCGCCGAATTCTTTATGAATACTCGAATATTCGGGAGTATTCGCGAGTATTCACGCTGCTGTATCACTGATGTATCTTTGCTTGAGCAAATCAGTGAAGATCTTATGTAGTTTTACATATTACACGCATTAAATGAGCGAATGATTCGTTTATTTATAGCCATCTTGAGATGTTTTGCTCTACGAACTTGGCACAGAAAGAAGGCTTTAGTAATTATTACTCTATCAATATACAGTTTTGTGAAAGCGCTCTTTATTTTAAAGTGCTGTTTCTTGTCCGATTCGGGAATGTGAGAAATGGGATGATGAGGAAGGCGATGGAAATGTGGAAGAGGGATATTGTTAGAGTGGTAGTTGAACTCCGCGTTCACTGTAGTCTAGTTACCTACAGGATAAACTGCATACCTCCAAACTCTGATGAATAATATGATAATATATCTCGTATATATTAATTTTAGTTTTAAATAATTAAACTGTATCAAAATAGGTGACATATATGGATTCTTTAACCCTCTTTTTATTGAATTTCAGGACGCGTCTATATGTGGAAAGTTTCATATGGAAAGAGGCAAAAAGCCCACAAAGTTCAAAGCCGAATAAAAAACAAAATGTATTACTTCGAATTCTCCTCAGCAGAGATGATCACCCGTTCCTGTAGAAACCTTCACGAACATATTGATATCACGGTGAGAGAGAGAGAGAGAGAGAGAGAGAGAGAGAGAGAGAGAGAGAGAGAGAGGAGAGAGAAGGTGAGAGAGAGAGAGAGAGAGAGAGAGAGAGAAGAGAGATTTCTTCCTTAGTTAACATTAAACATAGTGGAGAGCAATATTAACAGGGTGTTCAAGAAGAAAGTTTACCAGTGAAGAAGTATTATTATAACTTGTATATATATATATATATATATATGGGAATGAACTCAGAATGGTTCCCTGAAGTTTTTATGATACACACAGACCGTGCATGGAACAAGGAACTCTTCTAGGGTAATTAAATCTACCATAGTCCGAAAAGCAATGGTAAATGACAAATACTTTAGTTTTTCTTTTTCATGATGCTAGCCGACGTGGGCAACGGGTCACTCGTATTCAATCTGACGTGAAGGCAGCGAGTCTTTCGCTTATATTGAGGTTCTAAATGTAGCTGGGCTAGGTTGCTTTAAACCCTAGATCCTGTCCCAAAGCTGGATCCTCTCTGCTTTGCAGATAGCTGGTGAGGGAAGCTGTATTTCTGGGACCTCTTTGCGAGTGGCCCGTTGCCCACGTCGGGCTAGCATCATGAAAAAGAAAAAACTATAGTATTTGTCATTTACCATTACTTATTCGGACTATAGTGGATTTAATTATCCTAGAAGAGTTCCTTGTTCCATGCGCGGTCTGTGTGTATCATATATATGTAAAAAATTATTTCTTGACACGTTCGCAAATTACAGTGGTCAACGCAGAATTTTTAACTTCTTCTTTGTCGGCAGCATTTTCCGACGCCTAAGTGGGGTCGCTGTTCCTAATCCGCCTTCGCCACTCATTTCTGTCCAACACCACATCCGCCGCCAGATTTCGCTCCCTCATATCACCTTCCACACACAT
Organism: Bathynomus jamesi; assembly: GCA_023014485.1. Classification (NCBI taxonomy): domain Eukaryota; kingdom Metazoa; phylum Arthropoda; class Malacostraca; order Isopoda; family Cirolanidae; genus Bathynomus; species Bathynomus jamesi. The sequence continues at coordinate 1,386,139 of JAJOZX010000259.1, forward strand.
CTCCATCTCATCCTCGGCCTTCCCCTTCTCCTTCTTCCAGGTGGTTCCATCTCCATTACTTTCGTCGTTCCACGACTAAATTGATTTCTAATTTCTAATTTTATCTCTTCTCGTAACCCAACACATCCATCTCAACATCCTTATTTCTGCTACATCCATCCTTTTCCCCAGATTCTTCCTCATAGGTCACGTTTCCGCACCATACAACATTGCAGGCCTCACTACCGCCTTGAATACCTTCCCTTTCAATTTCATTGATATTTTTTTATCACATAGTACCCCAGACACCTTCCTCCAATTATTCCAACCTGATTACACTATATTATTCACTTCCCTTACCAGCTCTCCACCATCTTCTACCCACGATCCCAAATATTTAAAACTTTCCACCTTCTTCACCACCTCATCTTGGAGTCGCACCTCATCTCTCTACCCCTGTCCCGCATTGTACTTCATGTACTCTGCCTTCGCCCTACAAATCTTCAAACCTCGGTTTTCCAGTGCTGCTCTCCACCTTTCCAGCTTCCTCTGCACCTTCTCTCTGCTCTCTGCACACAAAACCACATCGTCGGCAAAGAGCATACACCATGGCGACTGCTCCCTCCACTCCTCTGTCATTACATTCATAACAAGTCGAAGATGTATGGGCTCAGGGCCAATCCCTGATGGACACCAACTTTCACTTCGAAACCTTCCGTCAATCCTGCGCTACATCGTATTTGAGTACGTGACCCCTCGTACATATCCTGCACCAACCTCAGATACTTCTCCGGCACTAATTTTTCCCTTAAACACCTCCACACCTCTTGCCTCGGTACTCTGTCATACGCCTTCTCTAAATCTATGAACACTATGTGCAACTCCCTCTTCCCCTCTCTATATCTTTCCATCAACTGTCTAAGTGCAAAAATGGCATCCGTTGTCCCTCTTCCCGGCATGAAGCCAAACTGCTCTTCCGCTATGCTTGTTTCTTCCCTCAACCTGCTCTCCATAATCCGTTCCCAGACCTTCATTGTGTGCGACATCAGTTTAATCCCTCGATAATTTGTGCATTCCTGGACATCTCCCTTCCCTTTAAATATTGGGACCAGTATGCTTTTCCTCCACTCTTCTGGCACGCTCTCCTGGTCATATATCTTGCGCATCAAATCGCTAAGGATATCTACTCCTTCCACCCCCAAACTTTTCCAAACTTCCACTGATATCTCATCAGGCCCTGTAGCCTTCCCATTTTTCATTGTGTCCAGTCTCTCTCCACCTCTTCTCTTCCCACACACATAACCATTCCTTCGTTTGGTAACCTTTCTTCCCTTATCAATCTAAAACTTTCCTCATTCAACAACCTTTCAAAATAAACCTTCCACCGTGCTTTAATATCCTGCATATTAGAGATCATTCCACCATGCTCATCCTTTATTTGCCTTATTGTGTAATATCCTTAGTTGCCTTATCTCTTGCCTTTGCTATTTTAAATACTTTCTTTTGCCCTTCTCTTGTTTCAAGTTCCTCATATACATCTCTGTATGCTTCGCTTTTGGTCTTTGCCACTGCAGTCTTAGCTTCTTTCTTCGCTCTCCGATACCTCTCTTTGTCTTGGTTTTCCCTTATGTTGACCCATGTCTTCCACGCTTTTTTCTTTTATCTCACTTTATCCTGCACTTCTTCACTCCACCACCAAGTTTCTTTATCTTTCTGGCGGTTCCCAGATGACACTTCCAGCACCTCTCTTCCTTCTTTCCTTATTTCCTTAGCATTTTCCCGCCACCAGTCATCAATGTCGTCCAATTCCTGTGTTCTTAATTCCCTCATTACCCTCTATCTAAGGGCCTCCTTGTACTCTTATTCCTTCAATTTCCACCACCTGATTTTAGGTACAATATTTGGCCTACCTCTTCTAGTTCCATTTACCCTAAGGTCCATTACCACAACACAATGTTGCGGTGTTACTTCTTCACCTGGGCTCACCTTACAATTCACAACTTCTTTCAACTGAGATCTTGAATACAGCATATAGTCAATCTGGGATTCACGTCCGCCACTCTTATACCGTAATCAGATGTTCCCGTCTCTTTTCGAAGAAGGTATTTGCAATTGCCATGTCGTATGCTATTGCAAAGTCAATTATGCTTTCCCCATCCTGGTTCCGTCTACCCACTGCCTGTCCACCATGCACTCTACCTACTCCATCGTTGCCATTCCCAACATGGCCATTGAAGCCTCCTCCGATCACTACACGCTCATGGTCAGGCATAGGCCATAGCACACATTTCCTGATCAACCCCGTTCCAAAAATCATCCTTTTCCTGCTCATCACATCCCCCCTGCGGTACATACACACTCAGTATATTTACCATATCTCCGCTGCATTCAGTTTTCACTGTGATCACTCTATCATTCACTCGTTTGACCTCTAGTACATTCTCCTTCACTTCTTTCGAGAGAATAATCCCTACACCATTCATTCCCTGCTCTGATGTGCCACTATAATAAAATTTATAGCCAGCACCAATCTCCCTGGCTTTATTCCCTCTCCATCTAGTCTCCTGAACACACAACACCTGCATCCCCCTCCTCTCCATCAGATACACCACCTCTCTTGCGCGTCCCGTCATACTACCAACCAGTGATGTAGGTCTCGAGATCGGTCTCGGTCTCGAGACCCAATTTGCAGATCTCGATCTCGATCTCGGTCCCCGCTATTTAGATCTCGGTCTCGATCTCGGTCTCGACAGACGCGGTCTCGGTTTTTCTCCCCGAGACCTTTCGAGACCTCTCGAGACCGTAATGAAAAATATATGTTATTGGCATACTCATGATGGTGGCTTGGTTGAACAGACACAATTCAGAATGTTTATGAAAGTTTGTAAAAGTAAGGGACTCTAGGTATTCACTAATCAGTCACCCTGTTTTGAGTTGCCACGTTTGTCTTGCGGGGGTGTGTGGGTCTGGATTTTTTTAGGTTAGCGCTACAAAAAATTTGACCCCCCCCGCGCCCCCGTCAGATTAATTTTATTGAAAATGGAAACACTAAATAGAGAATTATATATATTATATAAGTTTATATTGAGCGTGTATTTAGCCATGGAGGCATAATAATGAGGCCCCACAGAAGTCGAACTTCAGCAGATCTTCTGAGCATGCTGATGTTCCTTAAGTGTAATGAGCACCTATCATGCTTTAAATAAATGCACAAGTCAAACTGGGTAGTGGGTACGTTCATTAAACCTTCTGTAACAGATATAAAAGAAGTAAATAAATAAAAAGTACGTATATATAAATATATTCATTTGTTAATTTATAGGCTACACTTTTTGCATTCAACACACTACATCTGAGAAAGTAGTTATTAGTTTATTAATATACTTAACATAGTCTAATTTCCATAGTAGTGTAAAACAAATTGAAAGGGCATGAGCTTGGTCTCGATCTCGATCTCGGTCTCGAATTTTAAGGGTCTCGATCTCGGAAGGTAGATCTCGATCTCGAACCTTTGATCTCGGTCTCGATCTTGGTCTCACAGGATCAGGTCTCGGTCTCGGTCTCAGTCTCGGACTTGGTGGTCTCGACTACATCACTGCTACCAACATTCAGCGTTCTAAATCTCACTCCCGTCTCCCCCTGAGCTCCCTTCTTTAGCTGTACCCGCTCACGATACAGTAGCCCTCGTCCATTTTCCGCAGAGTTAGGGAGATATGTCTGCGCGTCGCCTTCAGGGTACGTACTAGCTCTATTTGCTCTATCTTCATCGACTGTCATTCCATGAGGGTTTGGAAAAGGTTTTACGGACGGATGCCCTTCCTGACGCCAACCCTTCCCATTTATCCGGGCTTGGGACCGGCATGAGTACCCCGATTTGAGGCACCCATGGCTGGGTTTTTATTCATAATTGGTTTCTTTCTTGACACGTTCGCAAATTGCAGTAGTCAACACAGAATTTTTAACTGACAAAAAAAAAGAAAAATACGTGCCTTCACCTAATTTTGATATGTTGATTCCAAAAATGCCTGAAAAAAAGCTCCTATCACGTGTAGATTTTGAGTTTGACCCTTCATCAAATTAATAGGTAATTTTTGCTGTGCAAGAGGAAATCACGTAGCACACGACACTTTCCAGCTAAGAAATTTAACTGAATTCTGTCTGTACTGACTATTTCATGATCTTTTTATCACTGATCAATTATATTTTGAAATGTAATCCGCTTTGTAGTATTCTAAAGACTCTTGTTCCATTTTATGAGAAATAAAAACAATCGTAAGTTTATAGAAGACTGCTCATATCTGAAAAACTTGTCAGTGTCCTGATTAAAAATCCAGACGTGATAGAAAATTTTCATCATTACCATTGAAATAAGCATGTCCAATTTAAGTAAGTAAAAACTCTTTTTGTGTCACTTAAAGACAAAGAGTTGAAAATTGTTGTCTACTGTTATTAATGTCTTTTTCACATTTTACATTATTTTTTTCCTCGTTGTTATATAAAAGTAACGTCTTTGTAAGACGTTTACTTTGTTTCAGTGACATTACTCTGCATTTTACGTATAACTAGGATCGGTGTTATTTGCAACAGATTGAAAAGCCATTATAAAACGTATGCAATAAGTTATAACTGTAAAATTGTTGCCACTATTGCCTGCCAACACAGCCACACTGTATTTTCTTCCCATCGGAATGGGAAGAAATTTTACTATTAACAAAAAGTACAACTGGGTGCTTTGACTCAGACTACAGCCTTCCTCAGTAGTACAGAGGTGGTCTTTAACTGAAGATAAAGTTAGGTTAGGGTAACCTTTCAATGACCTTGTATTAAAGTAGAGTTGCTTTCTTTTATTTTCTGCTTCATTTGTCTCTCTTAAAAACGGTTTTAAATAAATTTAACTTTACTCGGATCCAACGAGTGATGTTTGGCATTTGAGCAGTGAATTAGATTTGATTATAGGTTCAGTCAGGTACGTTAGATTAAAAGAGATGCCGATGAAATGTCTTTGTTGTCGCAAGAGACTTAAAGCTGGCCGCACACAGGATCGTCTTGTGACTCACGACTGACGACGTGGGTCGTGACGACTGAAGTCGCGTGTAATTTTATCTTGACAAAATGGGAGCCCCGCACGCTGCAGCGACCGCGACACGATTCTGGGGAATCTTAACGTTCTCAAGTGCGAGTCTGAGGAATAGCTTAAATTAGTACAAACCCTATCTGAAAATTATGATCCACTTTCACTGACGTTGACTGAATATGGAGTTCATTCGTACGTTCCTTCATTTATACAAATACATTTTTTAGTTAAAGAAGGCCTGACAAGGAGTGCACGGTAACAGTGTGAAACATTTGTAAACACGGCGTGAATGAATGGCAATTTTTATCACATTGAAAACAGTTTAGTTTCAGTGGGAAAAAAATATTTTAAATTAAAATAATTTTGTATTTCAAGTGTGACGGCATTTCTTTGGAACTGTCCAATGGCCCGGCTCTGCAGGGGATAGCTATTTTAAATATTCCGTACATCCACGGGGGTTCTAATATGTGGGGGAGGGTTGAGAAAACAAAAGTGAAAAAGAAGAACACTGAAGAAGAGGGAGAATCGTCGACCTCGTCTTTTAAGAACATTGATCTCAACACCGCCATCCAAGGTAATGGACCCTCGGCGATTGGTTAGGTTTACTCGTGATATTTTCGTTAAAACTAACGAAAATATCACGACTAAACCTAACCAATCATCAAGGGCGATTGACATTGGGGGTTTGTTAAAATTGCGGGGGTATAACGGAAAAGTACCAAAAACTTATTTTAAATTAAATTTACAAAATTAATACATTAAAACTAAAACAAATGTTCAAATTAATATCTTGTTTTGGGACCCTTTTTTTGTGCGGGTAGAATAACGCAATGGCTAATATGGAAGTGAGTTCCACTCGTGAGGAAAAGGCGGACGCGGAGGCCTTTTCCTCACGAATGTAACTCGCTTCTATATTAGCCATTGCGTGTTATATTATCCGCAACAAAAAAAAAAGGTCCAAAAAGAAAACATCAGTTTGAACATTTGTTTTAGTTTTAATGTATTAATTTTGTAAATTTAACTAAAAATGTGCAAAAAGTGTTTCAAAGTTAACCGCAGTTCACTGAAGTTTGAAAAAACTGTTTCAAATTTTATTGAAGCGCGGCTTGACTGCTTAGTGCTTATTTATATGCTGAAGCTTATCACTCATTATAGACCTTTTTCATACATATACAAATTATTAAAGTAGACCCTTTTTATCAGTTTTTTCTCGTTTTAAAACACCTTCAAAACTTCGTCGTGATTCGGTTCGTACAAAAGACGTAAAAAGTTACTAAAATTTCGAATGAAAGTTGCAAAAAAGTCTTTGAACAGTCATTCTTTTAAGGTTGTTGTTGTTGTTGTCTGCATTTTATTGAAAAAGATCTTTATGTAGAGTTAACCAAAGACTGTAGAGTCGAATCGAATTATTGTTGCGTGTGGGGTCCAATTGGACACCGACCGCTAAGTATTCCAAGGTTAAGCGTAAGTGGATGTGCTTTGTTTAACTTGAATTTAATTAATTAACACTTATTAACCTTTACAGACATAGGAGATAAACTCATCGAAGTAATTGGTTTCGAAAGTTGTATTCACCTTGGCCAGGTGAAAACCGGGCTCAGAGCATCTGCTCGACGTCTGGCGCAGTGCTCTTCCGTCAACATTAGGTCGAGGAAGACATTCCCCATGCAGATTGATGGGGAACCGTGGAATCAACCCCCGTGCATGGTGAGCTTAGTAATCTAGGGTTTTGCCAGTCACTTTTTAATCTTTTAATGACTCGAGTATAACCTTAGGTTATAAACGAAACGTGTTTTCAACGTATCTTCTTAAATAAATATAGTTTTATACTGAGGTTTTTAAATACAATTTAAAATACTGATCTTTATATTAGGAGATGGTGGATTCGTAGTCAGCGATGCTGACCAATATATATATATATATATATATATATATATATATATATATATATATATATATATATATATATATAAGGCGTCGCGCGGCACAATGACGAATGAGCCAAAACAGAGTTTTGAGGAAAACGGCTTTAAAGTTTGTCAAAGACTCGTAACTCTCTCGGTTTTTCAAAGAAAAAGTTTTTTCATTTGAAATTTCGGATCACCTGAAGATCAGGGCCCGCAGCCTTCTTTAGTCAGCCTTATAAGGCTAACTAACGAAAATATCACGACTTAACCTAACCAATCGTCAAGGACGTACAGTTGACCTAACGATTGGTTAGGTTAAGTCGTAATATTTTCGTTAGTTAGCCTTATAAGGCTAACTAACGAAGGCTGGGGTCCTGATCTTCAGGTGATCCGAAATTTTTATAGTTTTATAAACTTTTAAAGTTTCAAATTCTTATTTTGTCATGTTCGTGAAATTTCGCGTCACCCTGTTGGGAAACGATAATTTCGGTAAAAATTGCTTTGGTGAAGTTTCTAATCTTGAATTGAATTTGTTGTGTACCATTTCCTGTATCCTTATACAAGTTACGTGCCCACGAATGTTTATGACTATCAACATAATTGAGCGAACAGTTTTTATTAAAAGAAATTTAATAACACTTTGAAATTTCGTTGCAAGTCGCAATACTAAATTCATATTAAAAGTTGGGTTTTGTTTTTTAATATATCGTGGTTGAAAATGATGGAAAAAGTCAATCGAATTTCTTTAATTTTATTTGATAAAGTTTCGTTATGTTCCCTTCAAAATACCAACGTATAGCTTTCGCGCTCAGTAAACCAATTACGAGACGCTTCAAAACTTAATACGGGAGTCAACCAATGAGAGGCGAAGATCAGTGTAGAAAAAGCATGATTTAAAATTAATTAATTTTTAATCTTAGGCTGAAGAAAAATATTTTTGAGTACGAGTGGCGACCTCGGCACATTGGCGATTTTGCAATTGTTCCTTGAATGGATAGTTCAACCCCCCCCCCCCCATCGACAGACAACTTGGTATAGCCAAATACCGCAACCTCCTCGTACGCTTAAAATGTACTCGTAATTATTTTCAATGCGTGTATTTGCACTATGTGCCCCTCGTACACAATAGTCACAAAGTTTAAACGTGTTTATCTCAAAACTGGTTTGGCGAGTTGCCCCTCGTACTCGCGACGCCTCATACCTTACCTTACCTTATGTTGTTTCGTGTGTTGGTCTCTCTTCACACGGAGGTCAAGCTGGTGGCCCCGCCTCTAGGTCTGGCCTGGTGGCGGAGCGAGTTACTTTCTTGCGCTCTCCACCGTACATAGCCAGGCACGCCCGGCTCATCTGGTACTGTCCTGAGCCAGGCATCCAGTCTTTTCTTGAAGACTTCAACTTTGACCCCCGTTACGTTTCTGAGGTCCTTAGGAAGCTGGTTGAAAAGTCTTGGCCCCCTGACAACCAAGCTATTTTCCTTCAGGGTTGAGGAGGTCCCTTGTCGTGCTTTTAATTTGGGAACACTACACATTCTGCCTTTCCTATTTTCCAGTGTTGTTTGAATGGTAATTGGGTTTAGTTTTAGGTTTGGTACCAGTTTTTCGATCATTTTCCATATGTAGATTATGATGTACCTCTCTCTTCTTCTTTCCAGTGAGTACAGATTTAGTTTACGTAGTCTTTCCCAGTAGTTGAGTTCTTTGCAGCCATCAATCTTGGCAGCCATCAATTTTATATATAAAATTTAAATTAAGGACAATTATTAGCAGAGCTGGGCACTTGCGGTTTTTTTTGCGGTACTGCGGTACTACCGCACTACCAAACCGGTACCGCATAACGCAGTACCGCAAAGGATCGCTGAAAGTACAGGCTGTACTTTCAGCGATCCTTTGCGGTACTGCGTTATGCGGTACCGGTTTGGTAGTGCGGTGGTACCGCAGTACCGCAGTACCGCAAAAAAAACCGCAAGTGCCCAGCTTTGTTTATTAGTTTTTACTTGCATTTAAAACAAGTTTGCATATAATTTCAGGACAAAATAACGATATTTTTACCTCTTTTATGACCTATTTTAACTGTATTTCAAGTAAATTCCATTTGTATTTTTTGCTCATTTATTCTTAATTGTTTTTCAATATTTTTTTTTTTGAAGTATACCTTTTAACTTATGTTCTGTGGTAATTTATATTTAGCTTCGGTGTTGTGAGTAGTGACATTTTCAGTGTTATGGGATACATTTTTAGATCCGAAAGCGTCTTGTTACAATAAGTATTTTTAGCTATTTTAAAATGGTACTTTTGTTTTACTGTTTTGTATCTTTTTCACTTTTTGTTTTTGCCATTTATTTCTTTCCAATGAAAAGTAGTTGGTCTCATCATTAAAAAATTCTCTCTCTCTCTCTCTCTCTCTCTCTCTCTCTCTCTCTCTCTCTCTCTCTCTCTCTCTCATACTTTTTATTAGAGTTCGTCTTCCGGATAATTATAAACGATTTGTTTTGAATAATTTTTCCTTGTTCGAGGGTTGCCTCCCCATCCATTCCTTCGTCGTTGCATTTTACCCCAAAATTTGAGTTGTATGCAATACTCCCTTTTAAATAGTTTTGATCTTTGATTCTTTTTATGTAACTTGAAAACATTTGAAAAAAGTTTTCTATGTGCATCCGGTAGGAATCAGGTTGGTTAGTGGTTACGCATATAATTAAATAAATAAAATAAATATAATATATAAAAGCACCCGACACAAAACAAAATCTGCGATTGATCTGTTTGAATCTGTAAAAATAGGACACAAAATCATTTACTTTTCCCTTCCTCACCTTCTTCTGTTGCTTGTGACTGTTAAGAGAGCGATTAAATACGAGGAGAGAACACGAAATATTTGACTGACTCGCTCTCTGCGAGGCTTTGAATTTTTTAATGCTTATACAAACATGGAAACAGTGATTCTGCATAGATTTAAAACCACTTACGAAGAGTTTTTGGCATACCACTGGTGTTTCTTGAAATAAAAACGTTTAGGTTATAGTTAGGTACCATCGGTTTTCAACAGTCCGGATACACTGCGCTGTAAGACAGGTGTGGTACTTTGTACCTCATCTATTGGAATCGATGGTGCGTTGCATTCATTCAGATTGGTTTTTATGTCCAGTTTTTAAATTTCTGCTTCTAAGTACTGGAAGGCTTATAGCCCTAATATGAGTAAGGGGTATGCATTACCAATAAAGTGTCACTTTCTTCCTCAGATACACATCACTCACTGGAACCAAGTACCAATGCTGATGGCTCCCTAAAAGACTTTCTTCGCTCTTTCCCAATTGAAAAGAGTCGTCCAGCCACTGAGCTCCAAACTTCAGCGGAGCTATCACATGACCTCATGGTCGTATTATCATACCACATTCCTGGACATCTGTCGGTGTCCTAGTTTTTGACACTGAAGTAACACTGCTGCCATACACAGAACAATCTTAGAACTTATTAACATCAATTTTATTTTACATTTCATGACATGAAGATTGCAGCTACTAAATGTTCATAGTAATTTTCCCCCCTCATATACTGAAGGTGAATTCTCGTTAGTGAAGTGTATGGGATCGAAATATGTTTTTGTAAGTGTCTGTAGTTAGTCTTACGTGTACGTATTTATTAAATTTTTTTCGTTAGATTTTTAACTCTTTATCTCGCTACTCGGACAAAGTGATGATTTGACAAATATGATTTGACATACCCTAAAATAATGCTTAGTCATTAACCTTTCTTTTTATATGTTAACAGTACTACAAAAATTATAGATTTAATCGTCACTCGTTAGGTTACGTCATTTAAAAAATATTTCATTGGGCATTTAACCATAAAATCAAATTATACAATTAACATTATAAGAAATTACCAGTTAACCTAATTGATTGTTGAAACTAAGTTGTTAAACAAATTTCTGAAAGTTGGATGTTATATATTTTATAAAAAAATGTATTTTTATAAAAGAATTATTTTTCAAAAAAGATATGATGTTAAGTCTGAAAATATAATGTTAAATTTTAATTTAAAAAAAAGAATTATTTTTCTAAAAAGATAATATGATGTTAAGTCTGAAAATATGATGTTAAATTTTAATTTCAAAAAAGAATTATTTTTCAAAAAAGATATGATGTTAAGTCTGAAAATATGATGAATTTTTAATTTTGAATGTGGAGTAATGAATAATCCGATATGTACTAAATGTATTCCTATTTTTTGTAACCTAAGTATTGAAAAAGCTTAGCTTAGCTCTATTTGCGAATAGATGATAGTAAAGAAGTGTTAAAGATTCTTCTTTCAATATTCTACATGTAGACATGTTTAAAACATGTTTAGCAAATGTAGAACGCTCACGGCAGACTTCGAGGACCGATTGAATGGTGCAGCTCCTCCAAAAAGGAGCTGCACGATTCAATCAATCCTGGAAGTTTGCACGCATATTTTCAATGGTTTTGCCATTACGTGGTCGCTCGTGGTCCCAAGTACTAGCCAATATGCGTTGTTCAATCGCATAGTTGCTGCTATCACGTATTTCAAATGGGTCTGAAAGTAAAACGAAAATTAGTTAGTATTTTACTGAGGTGACAAGACCTTGTGGACACTCTGTATTACTGATGATGTCATGTTTAATTGTTTTAATTTGTATAATAATATTAATAATAATAATAGTAATAATGTTTCGATGTTAGCATTTAAGCAAATAAAGGGAACAGACAACACTTAAATTTGAAACAACGCCACGAGTAATTAATTATCTCTGGTATATATATATATATATATATATATATATATATATATATATATATATATATATTGCTTCAAATGTGTATTAGTATCGTTTCAAACCTTTCCATTAGAGTAAAGTTTTACGAGGTCAGTTATGAAGCCATTTTATTTACATGCGCTACATCAGGGTTGCCAACTGTTTTTATCTCATGGGGCCAGATTGAGCATCAAAAAAGGCCAAAGCCACCAAAAAGAGGCCAAAGGGCCAAAAAGGGGCACCACTCCATACCTGAGTAATGAGAAATTAACATTAGAATAGGCAGTGTTTTACTGTATGTACTTATATATATATATATATATATATATATATAGATAATATATATATATATACTAAATGTGTGTGTGTATGTTATACTGTAAGGCTGTTTAGCATTAAAACAGTTTTAATATATTGTAACGTGCCAAAACATGCCTTTGGAGAAAGTTTAGAATTTTGGTATATTTTTATAAAACCTTTACGCTACTCTACACTTAAGACTATATACTGTGTGTGTATATATATATATACACACACACATATATATATATATATATATATATATATATATATATTTTTTTTTTTTTTAGTTCAGGAAGAACCGATTCGCCTCTATTTAAAGGGCATATCTCAGCGGAAAACAAAGAAAAAGTGAGAGGAAAGACAGAGGAAAAAGAAAGGGTGGAGGGGACAGTCGAAGTGGAAAAAGACCAAGGATGACAAGGACTGCAGGGTCGAGCCCCATCATCCTTGGGTGCTAGGGCCGGGAGGGCGCACGTGAAACCTCCAGGAACAAGCACGTACAAACGAGCACAAAGAGCACTCAAGAGCACGAGCTTAGAACCCCCTTGGGGGATATATATATATATATATATATATTATATATATATATATATATATAGACTTACTTGATTATGTCCCTTCTGAGGTTTCAGGTAGGGTCCCATCTGATATGTCGGTATTGCCTCCACTCGTCTCGATCCATCGCCAGATCCACCAGCTCTCTGGTCATTAAACCTTCATTAGCCTCGCCGAACCCCCGCAGCCATGTCCGTCTCGGTCGTCCTCTCGGGCGGTTTCCGTGTGCTCGTCCATGCAGCGTCAATCTTGGCCATCTCTCCGTCTCCATCCTCTCAACATGCCCGTACCATCTCCTCTGTGCATCGTGCACTCTCTCCACTATATTCCGTTCCACTCCAGCCATTTCCCTCACTCTCTGGTTTGTCACCATATCTCCCATCTTATATTCCGTCACCATATCCTCCCATCTTATATTCAATATTCTCCTCAGACAATTGTTGTCTGGCAGCCCCTTTCTGAAAAAGAGCAACTATATATCAGTCAGTAAATGTCCAAACTGCAGTTCATGAAGCTCTTCACACACATTAATTTTGTTGTGGTGTGTAGTCACACGTATCCTAATCTTCTCACAAGTACATAAAAATATAAGAGCAATAAAACATTTAGCGTAAACCAAAATATGGGCCCGACTTTCGTTACACCTCGTATTTGGTCCTTTTTAGTCGGGTTTCATATTTACGACTTACTGTAACTGATCTGGACACTCTGGGAGGGAGTCATCTACTCTTCCGGCTTTCTCCTTTTCTGAATATCTTATCACATGGATGGGCTTTTCATTGTCTTTCGTCTACTGTCATCACAGTACTGAAGCCCCTTCATCTCGTCCTTGTCTATTTAACGGAATCAGAACCGTTCTTCTTCAGATAAACTCAAAACACCTCAGATTTAGTATTTGGCAAATCATGTGTTTGGTCTCGACCTTCCTCTTCGGGCAACTTTTTTCGTAATATTTCCGCACCAGCTTCGCTATTAGTCTCTCTTCCATTTCCGCGGTAGTCTCCTCCGATACTGTCTCGTTTATGGCTTCATTATTCTCCCTCGCAGGAAAAAAAGAAAGAGGCCTCTTGGCCTTGCCTTTCATGCAAGGTCTCACTGAGGGAGTGATTATGGTACTCTATTTTATGTAGTTAGTTTCTTCATTCATCTTCACTCATTCATTCTTCGACAGTTTTACCTCTTAACTTTCCCAAAGTCGTTTTCCAGTTTAACTCTCTTTTGCACTTTCCGATTTAGTTTAAAATACTTGTTTACATAGATACAGGCTGCTATGG